>CAUYON010023309.1:0-22322 GCA_963573935.1 Arctocebus calabarensis
GTCCCAGCTACTAGGGAGGCTGAGGCAAGAGAATCGCTTGAGCCCAAGAGCTGGAGGTTGCTGTGAGCAGTGTGACGCCACGGCACTCTACCCAGGGCGATAAAGTGAGACTCTGTCTCTACAAAAAAAAAAAAAAAGAAAGAAAAATACATTTAACATATTGTATGGTATTTGATGTTTATCCAGCCATTCTTTTAGTGCATGTTTAATTTTAATTTTTTATTATTTTAGACACATAGGAATAAGCATTTTTGAACCATCTCTTTCAGTACTTGAGTGAGTATTGTTTTTGGAAGTAGATACCTAGGAATGGAGTTTCTGATTCAAAGGATGAGGAAAGTGAAGTTGAGACGCAAAACAAGTTAAAGCCAGCTTGAGCTAGAATAAGACCTTGTCTCTAAAAGTAGCCAGACGTGGTAGGTGCCTGTTGTCAGGAGGCTGAGGCAAGAGAAACACTTAAGCCCAAGAATTAGAGGTTGCTATGAGTTGTGACGCCACAGCAATCTACCGAGAGCAACAAAGTGAGACTCTGTCTCAAAAAATATAAAATAAAATAAAATGAAATTTAAATAAATTAATTAATTAAATTAAATCTAGTCCAGCATTGTGTCTAGGGACTGTAGTCCAAGCTACTGGGGAGGCTAAGGCAAGAGGATTGCTTGAGTCCAGAAGTTTGAGGTTGCTGTGAGCTATAATGGTATGATGCCAGGGCACTTTAGCCTGGGGCAACAGAGTGAGACCCTGTCTTAAAAAAACAAAACAAAAGGGCAGCTCCTATGGCTCAGCGAGTAGGGCACTGGCCCCATATACCAAAGGTGGCGGGTTCAAGCCCGGCCTCGGCCGAACTGCAAAACAAACAGAAAAATAGCCGGGCGCTATGGCGGGCACATGTAGTCCCAGCTACTAGGGAGGCTGAGGCAAGAGAATCGCTTAAGCCCAAGAGCAGGAGGTTGCTGTGAGCTGTGCGACGCCATGGCACTCTACCCAGGGCGATAAAGTGAGACTCTGTCTCTACAAAAACCAAACCAAACAAAACAAAAAACACAACTCAGATCACCCAGGCTGCAGGACTTTTTCCAGAGCTACGTAACTATACCACCCTACTTAAAACTCACTGCCATAGGAGTTACAATTCTAGGATTCTCTTTAGCAATAGAAGTTAATCTAATGACCACCAACCTGAACGTGGGTAGTGGTACGTACCCCATTCCCAGTAAAGAAAACACTGGTTCTGTCAAGGTAGGTGCCCCACTTGGCGCTGGGATTTGTCTCTTCCCCTTTCTTGTTTGTCCAGCCTGCAGGTGAAGCTCAGTATTGATTTCAGAATCCCAGAACCTCAGGACACAGAACACAAGAGCTCCCTGTCATGAGAGGCAGCAGAATAGAGCTTTGTCTCCCAGAAAGGCACCGTGTCTTCTGTGGGACTGCCTTGGTGCCAGGGGCAAGGAGGGAGGCCCTGCTGAGCAGTACAGTCAGAACTCACAGTGCTTGTCCCAGTTTTCATAGTACTGCCCCTGGTGCCCAAGGAGGCGTCACATTTTATTTCTCTGAGCAGATTTTGAAATGTTTAGTTGCCACAGATGAAATGTTTAGTAGTTACTGAAAATGCTATTATGCTGATAACAGGAAAGCACAGGCAAAGAGAATACATACAGTGTGCACCCAGAATGAAGAGTGGGTGAGGAAAACAAAGATAATGTCAATTACCACCCAAGTCCCTTTCTTTCTACCTGAATACATTCCAAAAATCTAAGTCTTCTTTGAAATGTTCATTTCACTTCAAATTCAGAAATAAATTAAACGAGTGTTTTGTTTTATTTTGTGTATATGCTATTCACATGTTTTATCAACATCTATGTGCTAAATTAAATCACTAAGCCTGGGCAACATAGCAAGATCCCATCTCTACAAAAAATACAAAAATCAGCTGGGTGTGGTGGCACACCCCCTTTGATTTAGTGAGGAGGCTGAGATGGGAGGATTATTTAAGCCCAGGAATTGGAGGTTACAATAAGCTATGATCACACCATTGCATTCTAGCCTAGAGTGACACCATGTTTCTAAATAAATAAAATAGTTAATAAATTAATTAAATCAATGGCATGTGAATAAAATATTAAAAATTTTCCCCCAAATTTTTACTAACTTAGAAAACTTAAAATTTCTCCAAGTATCTTGTAAATTTTTTGTTTTTTTGACACAGAGTCTCAGTCACACTGGGGTTGAGTGCGCTCTTGTTATAGCTCATAGCAACCTCAAACTCTTGGGCTCAAGTAATGTTCTTGCCTCAGCCTCCCAAGTAGTTGGGACTACAAGTGCTTGCCACAATGCCTGGCTAGTGTTTCTTGCTTTGCTCAGGCTAGTCTCAAACTCCTGAGCTTAGATAACCCACCTGCCTTAGCCTCCCAGAGTGCTAGTATTACAGGTGTGAGCCACTATGCTGGCTATATCTCATAATTTTTTAGTGGTTGGTTTGTGGAGCCAGGATTCAAACAAGATTTACACATTATATGTCATTGATGTCTCTTAATATTTTATTTTATTATTATTTTTTGAGACAGAGCCTCAAGCTGTCACCCTGGATAGAGTGCAGTGGCATCTCAGCTCACAGCAACCTCCAATTCCTGGACTCAAGCGAGTCTCCTGCCTCCGCCTCCCAAGTAGCTGGGACCACAGGCGCCCGCCACAACGCCTGGCTATTTTTTGGTTGCAGCCGTCATTGTTGTTTAGCTGGCCTGGGCCGGTTTCGAACCCACCAGCCTCGGTGTATGTGGCTGGTGCTCTACACACTGAGCTACGGGCGCCGCCCATTTTTTTGTTTCTTATATTCTGGATTTTGTTGATCTTACCCTGAAGCTATGCTGTTTAACATATTCCTCTATTCTAGTACTTTTTCTAAACTGGTAGTTGGATTTAGAAGCCAGGTCAGACTCAAGTTTGCTCTTTTTTGGCAAAAATGTGCCATTGGTGGTTGTATTATTTCCCTTGGGCATCCTATAAAGCCCAATGAGCTCCCAATGATGTTAATACCATTTGTCAATGACCATTGCCTTGATGCATTATTTTACATATATCAGGGCTTTGCAAAATGCTGGTATTCAAATTTTGCATTTCCTATTTATTGGCTGGAATAATTTCCTCAACAACTATTTAGTTATCCTGAGATACAGTTTGTACAGATGCATCTTAACTTGGGTCTCCCAAGAGAGCCAAGAGACAAAAACTTTATTAGTGAATGTTGTCTTAGGGCAGCAAGCGAGGGATGGGAAGCAGGACAGCCAATTGAACGGAGCCCCACTGCATTGGCGGCTGTTTCAGGCCCCTGATTGGCTGGCTCTGTGTGCCCAGCTCAGGAGCTGTATAGAATGAGTCTCAGGATTGCTCATCTTGGAGGAAAAGGAAGGAATGCATATCTAGGACTGCACATCTACCGTTTCCCATCCCTCCCTGTTCAAAGGTTGACTAGGAAACATTAACTCATCCACACTTCAGAGTGGTAAGTGCCTGGGCATCTAGAGAGCACCCAGGGATCCCCATACTTCTGTTAACAGAGAACCCTTGGAGTGGAAGGTGAGAGGTGGGGTTTGTTCAGGTTGCCCCTGAATGAGCTGGTCAGAAGCCCACCTAGAACTTGTGGCAGCAGTGGCTCTTACAAGAACATGGGTGCAGCTAAGAAGATCTGAAATGTTACATAACAAGTGTTAGATGCAACCCAGAAAAGGAAGGTAAAATGTGCAATTCTTTCCATTTATTTACCACTTACCAGCTTGCTTTCTTATTTATGTTTTTGAGACAGAGTCAAACTCTTGCCTGGGCTAGAATGCCTTGGCATTGACCTAGCTCATAGTAACCTCAAATTCCTGGGTTTAAGCAATCTTCTTGCCTTAGCCTCCTGAGTAGCTGAGATTATAGGTTCCGGCCACAAAGCGCAGCTAATTTTTTTAAATTTTAGATTGATACAAGGGTACAAACCATTAGGTTACAATATATGCACTTGTTAGGAAAGGTTGTAGTGCCCCTCACGCAGGAAGTGTGCCATACACCCTTACATTGTGTCCATTAGGTGAGAATACACCAATCCCCCTCCCTCCAATTTTTCTATTTTTAGTAGAGAAGAGATCTCCTTGTGTTCAGGCTGGTCAGGAACTTCTAAGCCCAAGGATCTTTCTTTCTTTTTTTTTTTTTTTTTTTTGAGATAGAGTCTCACTTTGCCACCCTCAGTAGAGCACTGTTACATCACAGCTCACAGCAACCTCAAACTCTTGGGCTCAAGTAATTCTCTTGCCTCAGCCTCCCAAGTAGCTGGGACTACAGGTGCCCACCACAACACCTGGCTATTATTAGAGAGGAGACTTGCTGTGGCTCAGGCTGGTTTAGAATATGTGGGCTCAGGCAGTCCACATGCCTCAGCCTCCCAGAGTGCTAGGATTACAGGTATATTTATTTTGTTAGACAGGGTCTCGTATGATTTTCTGGGAGAGAGTGCAGTGGCATCATCAGGGCTCACTGCAAACTTGCCTTCCTGGACTCAAGCAATCCTCTTGCCTTAGCCTCCCAAGTAGTTGGAACTACAGGCGCTATCCATTCTACCCAGCTAATTTTTCTATTTTTAGTAGAGACAGAGTCTCAATCTTGCTCAGGCTAGTTTCAAACTCCTGAGGCTCAAAAAATCCTCCTGCCTCAGCCTCCCAGAGTGCTAGGATTACAGACCGGAGGCATCTGGCCCAGACTGGATTTTTGTTTTTTTTTTTAAGAAAAGTATATTAGGGCAGCACCTGTGGCTCAAGGAGTAGGGCACCGTCCCCATATACCGGAGGTGGTGGGTTCATAACCCAGCCCCGGTCAAAAACTGAAAAAAAAAAAAAAAAAAAAGTAAAGAAAAGAAAAAGAAAAGTATATTAGGATCAAGCGGCTAAGGCGCCAGTCACATACACCTGAGCTGGCCAGTTCAAATCCAGCCCAGGCCGCCAAGCAACAATGATAGCTGCAACCAAAAAATAGCCAGGCATTGTGGTGGGCACTTATAGTCCCACCTACTTGGGAGGTGGAGGCAGGAGAATTGCTTGAGCGCTGGAGTTTGAGGTTGCTGTGAGCTGCGATGCCACGGCACTCTACCCAGGGTGACAGCTTGAGGCTTTGTCTCAAAAAAAAAAAAAGAAAAGAAAAAAGAAAAGAAAGAAAAATATATTAAGGCCAGCACAGTGGCTCATGCCTATAATCCTAGCACTCTGGGTGGCCAACGAGGGAGGATTGCTTGAGCTCAGGAGTTAGAGACCAGACTGAACAAGAGCAAGACCCCATCTATAAAAAAATAACTAGGTGTTGAATCAGGTGCCTGTAGTCCCAGCTACAAGGGAGTCTGAGGCAAGAGAATCGCTTGAGCCTAAGAGTTTGAGGTTGCTGTGAGCTATGACACTATTGAGGGTAAAAAAGCGAGATTCTGTCTCAAAAAAAAAGAAGGAAAGAAAGAAGAGAAAAGTATATCAAAGGAAAACAAAATATTTTGTCCCAAAATGTATTTCTTTTCGTTTTTTTTTTTTGAGACAGAGTCTCACTAAGTCACCCTTGGTAGAGTGGGTGGCATTGTAGCTCACAGCAACCTCCAACTCTTGAGCTTAAGTGATCCCCTTGCCTCAGCTTCCTGAGTAGCTGGGACCACAGGTGGCCACCACAAAACCTGGCTATTTTTTAGTTGCAGTTGTCATTGTTGTTTAGCAGGCCCCGTGCTGGGCTCAAACCCACCAGCCTCAGTGTATGTGGCTGGTGCCCCACTCACTGAGCTAGGGGTGCGGAGCCCCAAAATATATTTCTTTGATGTATTTTGAGATGGCTGCCAGAGAACCAGCAAACAGAATTAGCCCTGCAAAGCTAATTCTGTCTTTTGTGGAGAAAATGTGCAGTTGTAGAGAATCTGCTTCCATGCCGCCAAGCCTTCCCTGGTCCAGACGTCTACCATCTATTCTCCCCGAGGGCTGCGACCTGGGAGGTTTCATATACCACGGAGACTGCTGTTAGCCAAGTCTCTTTTTCTCTCTGTAAGTACCTATAGGGAGAATAAGATGAATAAGCTGAGAAGACACAGCTGGTCTGGGTGGTTTAGGTCCTACATGACCTTCCGCTTGGTTCCCATTCCTGCTGTTTGTAAATTCAGGTTTAGCCTGAAAGTTAGTAGTTAAAGTTGATTTAGAAGATTCACTTCTGTGCCATGGGTAATGCTGATTATTATAGGTCATGAGTTATGCTGATTATTGTTGTTTAAGATAAAGATTAACATGATTTTTTGCTTTGAATTTTTATGTATGAAACTGTGATTTTGGAAATGGAGGAACCGAATAGTCTTAGGCTATTCTCACTGTTCTCCAGAATCCCAGCCTTCTGACAAAGAGTGGTGGACCCATCTCTGCATATTGGCTGACAGTGACAGGCGACCTGATCCTTTTCTTCCAGTGACATTTCCCTCACATAACCTACTTTGCCCCTATAATCTGATTTACCAGCATAACCTGTTTTCGGCTATGCTCTAACCCCCTATTCCTTCTGTAACTTCAGGATGGTGTGTAAGGTTCTGTACTTCATTGGGGATGGAAAGAGAATTCCTCTTGTGTGTGAGTGTGTGTGTTAATAAAATTCTATGCTTGGCAGTGCCCGTAGCTCAGTACTTAGAGCGCCAGCCACATACACTGATGCTGGCGGGTTCGAACCTGGGCCAGCCAAACAACAACAATGACAACTGTAACAAAAAATAGCTGGGTGTTGTAGCAGGGGCCTGTAGTCCCAGGTACTTGGGAGGCTGAGGCAAGAGCTTAAGCCCCAGGCTCGGCACCTGTGGCTCAATGGGCTAAGGCGCCAGCCACCTACACCTGAGCTGGTGGGTTCAAATCCAGCCCGGGCCCGCCAATCAACAATGACAGCTGCAACCAAAAAGTGGCTGGGCGTTGTGGTGGGCACCTGTAGTCCCAGCTACTTGGGAGGCTGAGGCAGGAGACTCGCTTGAGCCCAGGAATTGGAGGTTGCTGTGAGCTATGATGCCACAGCATTCTATCCAGGGTGACAGCTTGAGGCTCTGTCTAAAAAAAAAAAAAGAGCTTAATCCCAAGTATTTGAAGTTTCTGTGAGCTGTTATGTCATGGCTCTCTACTGAGAGAGACATAGTGAGACTCTGTCTCAAAAAAATAAATAAATAAATTTCTATGCCTTTTCTTTTATTAAGCTGCCTTTCTTTCTTGAGTGATTTTCCAAGGGTCAAGGGTCAAGGGGAAGTTCTAAATGATAATTCCACTCCAAAATTTAATGTTCTTCAACTTCTTTTATTTTATATTTGTCTCTTTTAAATTGAAAAATCTTTATATCTAAGGATAATTACTTACTAACATTATGATTACCAAAAAAAAATTTACCAAAAATTATGTGTAATTTTTCTTTTTGTCCTTAGGTTTATCTCTAAGACAGGTAGAGTCAAATCATTATGCTTTAAAGTCACCTGATAGCATTTCCTTTTTTTTCTTTGAGACAGAGTTTCACTTTGTTGCCCTCGGTAGGTAAGAGTTTCCTGTGGCATCACAGATCACAGAGATTCTCTTGCCTCAGCCTCCCCAGTAGCTAGGACTACAGGTGTCCAACACAATGCCCAGCTATTTTTTTTAATTGGCAGGGGTCTCACTCTGGCTCAGGCTGGTCTTGAACCTGCGAGCTCAGGCAGTCTACCCGCCGTGGCCTCCCACAGTGCTGGGATTACAGGTGTGAGCCACAGCACCCAGTCCTCCTCTCTTTTTTCCCTTTAAGAGACAGGGTCTCCTTCTGTCGCCCAGGCAAGACTGTAGTAGTGACATCACAGCTCACTGTAACCTCCAAGTCCTGGGTTCAAGAGATTCTCTTGCCTCAGTCTCTAGCATGCCTGGCTAATTTTGGGGTTTGTTTTTTGAGACAGAGTCTCACACTGTTGCCCTGGGTAGAGTGCTATGATGTCACAGCTCACAGCAACCTACAACTTTTGGGCTTGAGTGATTCCCTTACCTCAGCCTCCCAAGTAGCTGGGATTACAGGCGCCTGCCACAATGCCTGGTTATTTTTATTGTTGTTGTTGCCATTGTTGTTTTAGCTGGTCGGGGCTGGGTTCGAACCGCCAGCCTTGGTATTGGTGACTGGTACCCTACCCACTGAGCTACAGGTGCCACTCCTGGCTAATTTTTTTTTTTTTGAGACAGAGCCTCAAGCTATCACCCTGGGTAGAGTGCCGTGGCATCACAGCTCATAGCAACCTCCAACTCCTAGACTCAAGTGATTCTCCTCCCTCCGCCTCCTAAGTAGCTGGGACTACAGGCGCCTGATACAATGCCCAGCTGTTTTTTTGGTTGTAGCTGTCATTGTTGCTTGGCAGGCCCAGGCTGGATTTGGACCGGCCAGCTCAGGTGTATGTAGCTGGTGCCTTAGCCTCTTGAGCCACAGTCGCAGAGCCTGCTGGCTAATTTTTTGAAAATTAAAAAAAAAATTATATATCGATGAGATCTTGGTATGTTGCATAGGCTGGTCTCAAACTCCTGGCCTCAAGGGATGCCCCTGCCTCAGCCTCCCTAAGTGCTGGGATTACAGGTGTGAGCCTCTACACCCTTCCAGTTAACATTTTATTTAGTAATTTATCCTTCCATTAAAAAAAATAAGCAAATGTATTTATATGTGTTTCTGCTTTCCCAAGTAAACAGTGGTATACTATACATGTATACACTTCTTTTCACCTTGCTATAATCCCTTAGCTTCGGACAAACTACTGTTCATCTTTCTTAAAATGATACTGTCCTTTAGGCTTGATCTTCTCTCTTCTTGAAATAACTTGTTGATAGGTATGCCAGAAATATAACCTAAATGAACTTTAATTTTATAAAAAGTACTGTTGTTCATTCCACTGCTGGCAAAGGCTTGCCTGGGGAGGAAAACAAGAGTTTGGCATTCCCAAGTAAAATTATCTTGAATGAACGACCACATCCTTTCCAGAATTGTTTTTTTATTGTGGTAGAATAACAACATAAAATTCACCATTTGAACCATTTTTAAGCGTACAATTTAATGGCATTAGTTGCATTCACATTGTTGTGCAAACATCCCCACTACCCATCTCAGAACTTGTCATCCCAAAATGAAACTCTGTACGATTAAACAATAAGTCCCCGGTATCTTCGCAGTATTCTTTCACGAGACCAAGTCAAAGGAAAGGAGCACCTGCTTGCCAGGAGCAGGCCTGGGCGCTAGGCGGTTTCTGCCTTCCCGACCTAGCAGAGCCGGGGAGCGCTCCCACCCTCACCTATTGTGCCCGCGGAGGAACCGGTATTTCCGGATTGGGGCTCGGACCAGTGATCCCGGGTAAGGGCGAGGTTAGCGGGGGTGGGGTGGGGTGGGGGGAGGGGACGGAAGCTGATCATAAAAGTTAACTTCTCACCAAAATCATTGCCCTGTTTCCCACACCACACCCCCACAAAAACAACAATCATCACCAAACATTCCCAATGGTCCACAGCCCCGTGGACCCGCCCGTGGTCTTTGAAGGGTGGCTGAGCTGACCTCTTCCTCGGCCACACCTGGAGAGAAACACAAAGCAGATCTGGGCAAGAAAAAGGCAGCCCAGCGAATTCCTCTGGCACCGGTGCGGGGAGGTCAGCAGCAGTCTTGCACAGAAGGGAAGAGGCAGGACAGTGGGCGCGCGGGGTCCGGTGACAAGGCTACCCTCGCGGCCGCAGCCCCTACCCCAACGCTGGGGGGCGTGAGCGAGGCCCCCCTCTGCCCTTCCCGACGCCCCAAGAAGCGTTGCAAGAAGCTGCGTCTCCTCTCCAGGGCTCGAGAGCCCAGCACCCTTCTGGTCTCAAGGAAGCAGGTGACAGCCACCGCCCACCCTCTTTCCCTCCTGGCCGCTGCTTTCTGGCTCGCCACCGCCCAACCTCCCCGCCCCCACCCTGGATATTATTTTTCTTTCTCTGAAACCTCTAAACAGGAAATAACTTGAGACACAATACTACACAGGAGCCGCCGCGAAGGCCACTCGTGCCAGCCCAATTCCCGGGACGGCCTCCCGCGCTCGGGTTCCAGTGAGGCGCAGCCGGCTAAGCGCGCGGGGAGGCGCGGGGACACGGGCCCAGCAGCTGGCGCCGCGTGGCCAAGCGCCTGGGTGCGCAGCCTTCGCCCGGCGCCTGATTCGGCCGGCTGCGGCCGCCACCGTTCTCCAGGCGAGTATCCTCCTCTCTCCCCTCCCCGGCCCCAGGAGAGCTCGCGGGGCGCCCGGTGCCTCCTGCCGCGCGACCTGGGACAGTCACGCGCGGCGCGGCTGCCTGCGCTCGGGCGTCGCCAGCACGCCTTCCGTGCTGTCCCAACTTGTGCCGGGGAGGGATTTGCGGGGTGCAAATTTGCGCTGGCTCCCTGGATCGTTTGTGCAGGCGGGGGCGAGGGGCAGCGCGATTAGGGAATTGCGAGATGCTGTCCACCAGACCTCTCTGCGGAGTCCGGCTGAACTTCACCCGGCATTTATTTTTTCCTCTCTGGCTGTTGCCTCCTCGAGCTCATCGTAAGAGTTCTCTTGGAGGATCAGGAAGTGAGCTTGAGCACGCACCTGGGACAGCTACAGGTGCCTGGGGGCCACCTTCTTTACCCTACGTGGCCTGGCACCTTCCTCCCCCAGGGATGGAAACTTTCACTTTCTGTTGAGCTTCTCCTTTACCCGATTAAAAAGGGCCTTTGAGTTTCTGTCGGCCCAGCCAACAGTATCTAGAGGGGTAGGAGCTGGTGCCATGGATTGACGCGGGCGGAGGGAGGCGCTGGGTAGTTGAAAGCCGTAGGGGCCGGGGAGCCACCCGCCGAGCCTCCGCCTCGGGGCTGGAAAACTCTACACTGGGGACGGCCGGACCGCACCGCCCGGAGGTGCTCGCTTGCACGCGCAGCCAGAGGAACGGGGATCTCTTCTCTTCAAGCGGGCGGCACCGCCTGGAATTTTTTCTTTTTTTTCACCGACTCATTTGTAAGAGAGGGAGTGAGCTTGTCAACATTCTGGGCGTTGTCAGTTTTCCAGGGTTGCCTTGCAAAGTTCCTCTATAGGGAACTCAGTCAAAACTGAGTTGGAGATCTTTATGTTGGATAAAGGCCACTGAATTCCAGGCATTCTTCAAGCTTGAGAAGGGTGTTTTCCAGACTGTCTTCAAGTTTGCATGAGAGCTTTCTGCGTAACTGGGTCTCTCTCAACTTCTCTCCATCGTCCGTGGCGGCTTCTCAAGTCCCGGAGGTGGGCGGGTCGGGCCTTCTAACCAAGTTTCGCCGGCATTTAAGCAAAGGGCAGTTGGTAGATAATTCCTTTAACCAATTCACCTGAAGGATACTATCTATTCTTTTGCATTTCCTGGTGAGGAGAACCTGAGTCTATATGGTTAGACTGATAGGGTGATATGTTCTGGGGCCTTGGCACTTGTAGTGAGGTCCATAGTCCAGCAGGGGGACGTTACCTGGGGACCTTCTGAAATATGGGATCACAGGCCCCACCCAGACTTGCTGAATCTAGATCCCTGGGAAAGTTAACACATTAAGGTTTGAGAAGCACTGGCTTAGCGTATTGGGGGCGGGGGGGGGAGTTTTGTGAGCAGTGTAAAGAAGTGATTTACAATATATTTCCATCCAGTCCTATATTTTATTTTATTTTTTTTTTGAGACAGAGCCTCAAGCTGTCACCCTGGGTAGAGTACTGTGGAATCACAGCTCACAGCAACCTCCAACTCCTGGGCTCAAGGGAGTCTCCTGCCTCTGTCTCCCAAGTAGCTGGGACCACAGGCGCCCGCCACAACGCCCGGCCATTTTTTGGTTGCAGCCATCATTGTTGTTTGGCAGGCCCGGGCTGGATTCGAACCCGCCAGCTCAGGTATACGTGGCTGGCGCCTTAGCTCGTCGAGCCACAGGCGCTGAGCCACCTTCTTTTTTTTTTTTTTTTTTCTTTTGAGACAGAGTCTCACTTAGTCACCCTTGGTAGAATGCTGTGACAGTTCACAGCAACCTCAAACTCTTGGGCTCAAATGATTCTCTTGCCTCAGCCTCCCAAGTAGCTGGAAATACAGGCGCTGGTCACAACACTCAGCTATTTTTAGAGATGAGGTCTGGCTCTGGGTCAGGCTGGTCTTGAACCTGTGAGCTCAAGCAATCCACCCGCCTCGTCTTCCCAGAGTGCTAGGATTACAGGCATGAGCCACTGCTCCCGGCCCTCAAAATACTTTTAATTATATTTTTTGTAGAGAACAGAAAAAGCAGAATAGTATATAGGGAAAGTAGGATCATGTTGGCAGAATATGAACAAACATTTGGGAATCCTTTTTTTTTTTTGAGACAGAGTTTTACTTTGTCACCCTCAGTAGAGTGCTGTAGCATCACAGTTCAAACTCTTGGGCTTAAGCGATTCTCTTGCCTCAGCCTCCAAAGTAGCTGAGACTACAGGTGCCCATCACAATGCCTGGTAGTTTTTTGTTGTTGTTGTTGTTGCAGTTGTCATTGTTGTTTTTTAGCTGGCCTGGGCCAGACTTGAACCTGCTAGCCTTGATATATGTGGCCAGCACTCTGCCCACTGAGCTACAGGCACCGCCCATTTGGAAATTCTTGAGTGGACAAGGCACTATAGCTCCATGTTCTTAGTGTCCATGTGCTTTCTTTTAATAGAGGCAGCCATAACCCCTCAAGAGTTTCCTTTTTGTTTTGGCTGGGATCAAATGCAGTTGCCCAGCACTCAACCTGCACTAATTAACTCAGCATAGATGCCTGTTAATCCTATTTCTCAGCTTCTTTTACCTGGCATTATTATAAGTGTCCTGTTGATACTGAGTTTGGCTTTTTTAATATTGACTCAAATTGGCTCGGCACCTGTGGCTCAAGCGACAAAGGTGCCAGCCACATACACCTGAGGTGGTGGGTTCAAATCCAACCCAGGTCCACCAAACAATGACGGCTGCAACCAAAAATGGCTGGGCGTTGTGATGGACACCTGTGGTCCCAGCTATTTGGGAGGCGGAGGCAGGTGAATCGCTTGAGCCCTGGAGTTGGAGGTTGCTGTAAGCTGTGATACTACAGCACTCTACCCAGGGTGACAGCTTGAGGCTCTGTCTCCAGAAAAAAAAAATATATTGACTCAAACCCATTTTTGAAAGTAGTTGGAATAAATCATAAAAACAAGTTGCTTAAAAAATATTAGAATGAGTCAGAGCAAGACTTTAGAAAAGAGATTTGGGGCAGTGCCTGTAGGACACTGGTTACGGTGCCAAACACATGCACCAAGGACAGGAAAGAGGGTGGGCAGCAGCCTGCTAAAATCAATGACAACTGCAACAAAAAAATAGCCAGGCATTGTAGCGTGCGCCTGTGGTCCCACCTCCTTGGGAGGCTGAGGCAAGAGAATTGCTTAAGCCCAAAAGAGTTTGAGGTTGCTGTGAGCTGTGACACCATGGCACTTGACCCAGGGCGACATAGTGAGACTCTGTCTCAAAAAGAAAAAAGAAAAGAGTTTTGAAATAATTTTCTAAAATACCCCCAAAATGTTCTGTCACCCTCGGTAGAGTGCCATGGCATCATAGCTCATAGCAACCTCCAACTCTTGGGCTCAAGCCATTATCTTGCTTCAGCCTCCCAAGTAGCTGGGACTGCAGGCGCTCCCCGCCTCCCCATGACACTTGACTATTTTTAGAGACAGGGTCTCTCTCTTCCTCAGGCTGGTCTTAAACCTGTGAGCTCAAGCAATCCTCCTTGGCCTCCCAGAGTGCTGGGATTACAGGCATGAGCCACCTTCCCCAGTCCTGCTTTAATGTTAAATGAGTCTAAATGATTCAGCTAAAAATGTTTCTATAATTTAGAAAAGCCTTGTAATAATGCAAGTCATCTGCTTTCATCTGCTTAAAATCATTCAGTTTGTGGTTTGAGGACACAGATTTCAGTGAGAACATAAATGTCAATTGGTGAATGAATATAAAGTTTCATTCATCATCTAAGAAAATCATTGTTAGCTCAAAAATATGGGTCAGAATACATGAGTGGTTAGGGGTATTGGGAAAACTTAATAAACAGCTGAATAGTGGGAGATTCGTCATATCCCTCCCAGATTATTTTTTCTCTTTCTTGTCTTGTGTTATGACTTTTGTCAAAATGAGTTTGTCAACTTGTAATCAGGAATTTACAGATTCCTTGGATTGAAAAGTCCCTTTGAAACGGTGAATGAAGACAAATCAAATGGGCAATATTTGGCAGAAAATTCTCCCTCTTTGGGCCAAGTACAGCAGCTCACGCCTGTAATCCTAGCACTGTAGGAGGCTGAGCTGGGTGGACTGCTTGAGGTTAGGAGTTGGAGACTAGCCTGAGCAAGAGCAAGACTCCATCTTTACTAAAAATAGAAAAACTAGCCAGGTGTCATGGTGGGCACCTGTAGTCCCAGCTACTTGGGAGGCTGAGGCAAATAGATCGCTTGTACCTAATAATGTGAGGTTGCTGTGAGCTAACATGATGCCACAGCACTCTACTCAGGGTGACAGAGTGCGATTCTGTCTCAAAAAAAAAAAAAAAAGAAAAGAAAAGAAAAGAAAATTATCTCTCTTTAGAATACTCCTGTATTCACAGAGCTTCAGAATGTTCTTTCCTATTAATTCCACTAAGGCGAGTAGGAAGAGGTTTCCCCTCCTACAGTGTGTTCTCTGAAATGACAATATAGGTCAGCGTCTTAGCTGGTAAACAAATGCTGTTTTGTAGTCACTCATGATAAGGAATTTCTTACAGAATGTCTAGTGAGTGGTTTTATTGGGGATTCAGTGATGTCTGGGGAATCCTCTAGGGGCTTAGTCAAAAGGCAAAGTCTCCAACGATTCCAGAATTACTAAATCGTAGTCTTTACATTAGAAGCTGTATGTTTAATAGCACTTTGGTCGATACTGATATATAATGAGCTTTGGGAGACACTAGGATAAACACACACTTAAACACATGGGCAAAGTAAGATATGGCAAAATTTCTCTGAAGTTAAAAGAGAACGTAATTTTATTCCCCCTTTGTTGTTGCTGTTATTGTTGAGACAGAATCTCCCTTTGTCACCCTTGGCAGAGCGTGTTGGCATCATTGCTTACAGCAACCTCAAACTCCTGGGCTTAAACGATTCTCTTGCCCCAGCCTCCCAAGTAGCTGGGACTACAGGCTTGTACCACAACACCTGGCTATTTTGTTTGTTTGTTTTTGCAGTTTTTGGCCGGGGCTGGGTTTGAACCTGCCACCTCTGATATATGGGGCCAGCATCCTACTCCTTTGAGCCACAGGTGCCACCCAACACCTGGCTATTTTCAGAGACGAGGTGGCTCAGGTTGGTCTCCAACCTGTGAGCTCAGGCAATCCACCTGCCTTGGCCTCCCAAGTGCTGGGATTATAGCATGAGACACCATGTCCGGCCCCATAATTTTATTTATTTATTTATTTTTATAATTTTATTCTTAATGTGAAATAAAAAGAAAAATGGGTTCTTTCTTGAAATTAGGGAGTCAGTTCACGTTTGGCAAATCTAGTCAATACTTTTTTCCTTTTTTTCTAATCAACACTTTTTCTTGTTGAACACCATTGGGTTTAGACTCTTTAGTGTCCAGAACTACTCCTGTTTTCCATAGGAGAGATCATTGGACTAGTATTTGATTTGGCATCAATAAGCACTTTTCATGTGTTTATTGTAAATCAGGGATTTTCAAATATATTGTCATTAAATCTTAATGTCAACTTTAAGAGCAGTATTTCTTTTTTCCCTCTCATTTTACAGTAGAGAAAACTGAGGCCACTCTGGGTCTTCTTGCTTAAAATCATGGTTCTTCCATGTACAAAAATAAATTGCTGCCTACTTACTTACTTCCCTCTACCTCCAAGAAGCTATTCAAATCTTTTGGAACATCAGGTACTGCACTAGGTCCCTGAGGCAGATAAAAAGATGAGTCAAAATGGAAATAAGTTCAAAAGAGCAAAGGGTTCTTTCCATCGTACCCTGAGAACTCTGATGGGTTAGATTATTTGACTTGAATGTGGTCTTAGTGTAATTGGTCCAGCTCCCAGGAAATCAGGTCATGGGCATTTTTCTTATGGAGATGGGTCAGAAACTGTCCATATGGACCTGACAGTGTTTAGGTGGCACCTTGATGCTATACTGTGTAAAAGAAAGGGACAGGGTTTAGGCATAGAACTGACTACCAGCTGAAGGAACAATAGCAAATCTTATAAACTCAGGCCTACCCTAAGCTGGTATATAATATTGAGGGAATAATTATCTTCCTCCAGGATCATAGTGAGGTCTCCAAAAGACCTGATTTGTAAAAGTGCTTATACATTGTAAAATGATAATAAAAGCTACCTTGTACCTCCATTTGGGAGAAATTTATAATTCAAAGGAGACAGAAAAGGCCACACATTTACTTAGCACTTTCTAGTTTACTAACACTTTCTTTTTATTTTAAGACATAGTCTTGAGCGGCGCCTGTAGGCTCATTGAGTAGGGTGCCGGCCCCATATACTGAAGGTGGAGGGTTCAAACCCGGCCTCGGCCGAATTGCAAAACAGAAAAATAGCTGGCCGTTGTGGTGGGTGCCTGTTGTCCCAGCTACTCGGGAGGTTGATGCAAGAGAATCGCCTAAGCCCAGGAGTTGGAGGTTGCTGTGAGTTGTGTGATGCCACGACACTCTACCGAGGGTGATAAAGTGAGACTCTGTCTCTACAAAAACAACTATAACAAAAAGAAGACATAGTCTCAGGCTCCACCTGTGGCTCAAGGAGTAGGGTGCTGGCCCCATATATGGGGGTGGGGGGTTCGAACCCAGTCCCGGCCAAAACTGAAAAAAAAAACCAAAAAAGATGTAGTCTCACTTTGTCACCCTTGGTAGAATGCCATGGAGTTATAGCTTATAGCAATTGCAAACTCTTGGGCTCAAAAGATTCTCTTGGCTCACCCTCCTGAATAGCTGGGACTATAGGCACCTGCCACAATGCCCAGCTATTTTTTTAGGGACAGGGTCTTGCTCTTGCTCAAGCTAGTCTCAAACTCTTGACCTCAGACAATCCACCCACCTTGGCATCCCAGAATGCTGGGATTACAGGCATGAGCCACCACACCCAGCCTAGTTTACTAACATTTTTTTTTTTTTTCCACAGAGTCTCAAGCTATGGCCCTGGGTAGAGTGCCATGGCATCATAGCTCACAGCAATCTCCAACTCAGGCTCAAGCAATCCTCCTGCCTCAGTTTTTCTAGTTTTAGTAGAGATGGGGTCTTGCAGTGCTCAGAGGGCTGGTCTCGAACTCCTGAGCTCTGGCAATCCACTCATTTCAGCCTCCTAGGGTGCTAAGATTGCAGGCGTGAGCCATGGTGCCCAGCCCTTTTACTAACATTTTTTAGTTAACTGAGGCTATTTATAGTTTTCTTCTGACTTTAGGCCATTTTTGTTTTAAATAATTGTATTGGGTGTCATTTACATACCATACAATTTACGACATTTTATATAATATGAGACCCTGTCTGGCTTCTTTCACTTAGCATAATGTACTCAAGATTTATCTACATGGTAGCACATGTCTGTACTGTATTGTTTTTATTGCTGAATAATCATCCATTGTTTGAGTATGTCTTTTTTTTTTATCCATTCCTCCACTGATGGACATTTGGGTTGTTTCTGCTTTTTTTTTTTTTTTTTTTTTTGTTGTTGTAGAGACAGAGTCTCATTTTTTTTTTTTTTTTGTTGTTGTAGAGACAGAGCCCTGGGTAGAGAGCCGTGGCGTCCCACAGCTCACAGCAACCTCCAACTCCTGGGCTTAGGCGATTCTCTTGCCTCAGCCTCCCAAGTAGCTGAGACTACAGGCACCTGCCACAAAGCCTGGCTATTTTTCTGTTTTATAGCTTGGCCGAGGCCAGGTCTGAACCGCCACCCTCAATATATGGGGCTAGTGCCCCACTGGATGAGCCACTTTCTGCTTTTTATCTGTTATGAATGTTGCTGTTATGAACATTCATGTGTTATTTTTTATGTGCACATAATGTTTTCATTTCTCTTGGGTATACATATCTAAAGTGGAAAACATGTGGTACCTCTATATTTAATATTTCCTGAACTGCCAGATTGGTTTTTAGGGTGACTGCACCTTTCTACAAACCCACTGTATGTGGGTTCCAGTTTCTACATGTCCTTATCGACACACGTTCTTATTGTCTGGCTTGTTTTATTTTAACCATCCTAGTTGGCGTGGACTGGCTTTGATTTGTACTTCTCTGATGGCTAAAGATGTTGAACATCTTTTCTTGTGTTCATTAGACCATTCTTTCTTGAGCTTTTTCTTTCTGTCTGTCTTTCTTTCTTTCTTTTTTTTTTTTTATTTTGACAGAATTTTACTTTGTCACCCTTGGTAGAGTGCTGTGATGTCATAGCTCAGAGCAACCTCAAACTCTTGGGCTCAAGCGATTCTCTTGCCTCAGCCTCCCTAGCAGCTGAGACTATAGATGCCACAACACCCAGCTACACACACACACACACACACATATGTGTGTGTGTGTATATATATATATATATATATTTTTTTTTTTTTTTTAATGGCCCAAGCCAGGTTCAAGCCCACTAGCCCTGGAGTATGTGGCTGGCACCCTAACCACTGAGCTACCCGTGCCCCTCTGTTGACCTTTTTCTTGATGCTTTTCTAAGCTTTGGATCAGGAAAGCTGTGACTCGGTTTTGAATAGATTCTCTAGTTTCAATGATTTAGAAAAATACTGAAAATGTAAATCGAGCCCTTTGCTGTCTTGGAAGAATTTATTTTTGTTTTAGGGCTTATCTGTTTATTTGCCTCAGGACTGGTTGTGCAATACCTGATGTTGCAAAAGAGTTGAACACAGGATTGATGAATACAGAGCTTCTTAAGGGTGAGGAGGAGTCAGTAGGCAGGGACTTATAATTCCACCTGCTGATTGAATCCCCAGGAAAAAAAATCATACACTGTTCACATATTAACAACACACAAAAATGGATTGGTAGAAGTGATGGACATTTAAAATACTTTAACAAAAATATTTAATTTTTTAATTTCCTTGCTTAGTTTTTATTTTTATTTCTTTATTTTTATTTTATTTTTTGTAGAGATAGAGTTTCACTTTATCGCCCTTGGTAGAGTGCCGTGGCATCACACAGCTCACAGCAACCTCCAACTCCTGGGCTTAGGCAATTCTCCTGCCTCAGCCTCCCTAGCAGCTGGAACTACAGGCGCCCACCACAACGCCCAGCTATTTTTCTGTTTTTGCAATTCGGCCGAGGCTGGGTTTGAACCCTCCACCTTTGGTATATGGGGCCCTACTCAATGAGCCACAGGTGCCGCCCTTTATTTTAATTTCTTTGCATTTTGTTGTTGTTGTTGTTGAGACAGAGTCCCACCGTGTGCCCTGAGCAGAGTGCAATGGCATCACAGCTCACTGCAACCTCAGACTCGGGCTGTGGGTATCCCGCTGCCTCAGCCTCCGGAAGCTGCTGGGATTACAGGTGCTCACTGCGGTGCCTGGCAGGGTTTTTCCTTTTTTTAGGAGTCAGGGTCTCAGTCTCGCTCAGGCAAGTCTCGAACTCCAGAGCTCAAGCAATTCTCTCTCCTCCGCTTCCCACAGTGTTGGAATTATAGGCGTGAGCCACCGTGCCCGGCAACAAAAATATTTACTAACATATGTCAATTCTACTTATAAAATATACAATAATGTACTTTAAAAATCATACGAATACACTGTTTATATATTTTATTAGGGTACACACACTTTGATCTTATTCTCAAGTATACTTAAAAGAAGAGTGCACCAATAGACATTTTTCATGGGTTAGTACATTTTTGTTCTTTCTTCCCCAAGCTGCGTGGCAGTGTTATTTTTCTCTGTAGCCATGTGGAGAATTATCTTCATGCTCTACAGTCGCAAGTCAATATCGAATTTCTTAAGTACATGTTGTGTTTTAGAAGCTCACTGTATTGACCTCAGATTGTACCGTTTTGATCTTGTATTATCGGGAAACATTGGTAGCATTGAGAGAATTAGAAAGTTAGCTGGATTTAGAAAAGGAAAATTACTTCCTCTGTTTGAAGATCGTGTGAGGCTAGTGTGACAAGCCAGTGGAAGTGTGTAGTGCAGTGATTCTCAAACATTACCATGCCTCTGAAAAACCTGGAGAGCTTGTCACAGCAGATCATCAGTGGGCCCGCTCCTGAAGATTCTGATTGACCAGGTCAGGGGTGGATGCCCAAGAGTTTGCATCACTAGAAGGTGTCCACCCATGTGATGCTGACCTGGTTTGGAGATCCCAGAGTAGTGGTCTGGAGGCCTTTGGAAGTGTAGGACTGGAACACGTGTGAGGGAGGGTCAGGCTAGGGGGTGGCTGGGACGTCCTGTGTGCAGGTGCTGAGTGGAGCTGTGAAAGTGAGGATGTGGGGGGGTGAATAGATGAATGCTGAGGGCTACGTGTAGGGTCGCAGCGGGGAGGACAAAGTCTCTAAGGGCCAGAGAAGGAATGGGCAGAGGGTTACAAGGAGACCTAGGCCAGTAAAGGTTCAGGAGAGCAAGGGTGTGTCCACTATTGGTTTCAGGGGAGGGACTTAGTAGTCACGCAGACGGTAGGTGTTGTAGCTGGGCAGGCCTGGCCTTTCCACTACCCTTTCTATAAGGCTAGCATCACTGAGCGGTGGGATGTGCTGCTTGGGGCCACAAGGACAAGCATGGCCTTCCTTTCATAAGGTAAGGGACCCCCATCAGTCCGTCAGGCCTTAGTCTCAGGGGGCATGACTGCCTTCTCTCTCTTCCTGCCTGTCACTGCTAATCAACCTCAAACCAAGGCGAGTGTTGCCAACTGGAAGTAAGATTCCTTTATGTGGTAACTGTCATCTCCCAAACTGCTGCTTGCCTCCTTTTGTGCGTTTGTCTGCTCAGCTTAATAGCCTTAAAGATTTGTGCTACCATGCACACGTCTAGTCTTGTTAGCATAACTTGATATAAGCCGATTGTGAGAGTGTGCTGACATACGGGAGCGCTTTGACAATCCACGTCGTGAAGGTCAGAGGGTGTGCTAAGGAGAAAAAACCCAGGAAGGGCGGCAGCCCACTCCTGCAGGGCCCTCTGGAAGTGAGCTGTGTTCTACCCTATCGGCTGACTTCACAAAGCTGAGACAAACATCCCCTAATTTTACTGTATATTTCTTATCTGTTGTTAAATTATTTTTATTTTATTTTATTTTATTTATTTTTTTTTTAGACAGAGCCTCAAGCTGTCACCCTGGATAGAGTGCTGTGGCATCACAGCTCACAGCAACCTCCAGTTCCTGGGCTCAAGTGGATCTCCTGCCTCCACCTCCCAAGTAGCTGGGACTACAGGCGCCCCCCACAACGCCCGGCCATTTTTTGGTTGCAGCCGGCATTGTTGTTTGGTGGGCCCGGGCTGGATTTGAACCCGCCAGCTCAGGTGTACGTGGCTGGCGCCTTAGCCCGCTGAGCCACAGGCGCTGAGCCCTGTTGTTAAATTATTTTATTGAAGGAGATAAGTTACTTAAATGTTAATTAGTTGTAGACAAAGGGCAGAACCATGATAGAAGTCAGGTTTGTTGGTAGAAAAGAGATGGTACTAAAGGCTCTGCCCCAAAAATGTTCAGAATCCATGTTTTCATGTTTTCCCATGGTTTAATTTTCCATTCATAGGATTCTGGAGACCAAATAAGGTAGGATTTTTTTTTTTTGAGACAGAGCCTCAAGCTGTCACCCTGGATAGAGTGCCGTGACATCACCCCTCACAGCAACCTCTAATTCCTGGGCTCAAGCGAGTCTCCTGCCTCTGCCTCCCAAGTAGCTGGGACTACAGGCATCCACCACAATGCCTAGCCATTTTTTGGTTGCAGCCGTCATTGTTGTTTGGCGGGCCCGGGCTGGAGTCAAATCCTCCAGCTCAGGTGTAGGTGGCTGGCGCCTTAGCCCATTAAGCCACAGGCGCTGAGCCACTTTTTTTGAGACATAGTCTCACTCTGTGCCATAGCTCATAGCAACCTCAAACTCTTGGGCTCAAGCAAGGCTCCTGCCTCTGCCTCCCAATTAGCTGGGACTCCAGGTGCCCACCACAACGCCTAGCCATTTTTTGGTTGCAGCCATCATTGTTGTTTGGCGGGCCCAGGCTGGATTCAAACCTGCCAGCTCAGGTGTATGTGGCCTTAGCCTGTCGAGCCACAGGCGCCAAGCCGATATATTTGATTTTTGTTTTTATTTAATTATTCTGGTTAGGAATTCCAGAACCATGTTGAATTGTAGTGGTGACAAAGGACAAC
>CAUYON010023311.1:0-15618 GCA_963573935.1 Arctocebus calabarensis
TTTCTCTTGCTCTTTGGAGGTTTGAGAGCATTCGAAAGCTTTGGCTTCCATGTCAGAAATCCTTTCTTCTGCTTGCTCCATTCTGTTACTGAGGGATTCTACTGAATTTCTCAGATCTTTAAGGGCTGCAACTTCTTGTCTCAATATGTCAAAATTTGGTCATTTTGTCTTTGAATTTGTTGAATTCTTGAGACATCTTTTGGGTCATCTTTTGAATTACTGCTTGAAATTCTAATTCCATCTTTTCCTCCATTCTGCTGATCTTAATTGCAATCCAGATTCTGAATTTAATTTTAGACATCTCAGCCATTTGCCTCTGTAGGAGATCTTGTGCTGTGTCTGCCTTGTCGTTACTTGGAGGGGTTGGTCTACTCTGATTATTCATATTGCCAGAGTTTTTCCATTGATTCTGCCCCATGGTTGTTTTTCACTGTTGCATCTGGCCCTTCAAGTGGTGGGCGCAGGGCTGTGTGGTTGTCCGGGAAGTTTTTGGCCAGTGGTGGGCCTGCAGAGAGGCCTGGCAGTTGCTGGTGGGGGTCCCTAGAAGAAGACTGGCCTATGGAGGCACTGTGGGTTCTAGGTGGAGGCTCACGCAGTCACCAGGAGTGACCCTGGTGGGGGGCCTGCAGGTCACAGGCGGAGTCTTTGGCAGAAAGCTGACCTACAGAAGCCTGGCAAGTGTGGGATGCAGGACCAGGCGGTCACCGGGGGAGTTCCTGGCTGATGGCAGGCCTGCAGAGGCCTGGCGGTTGCTGGCAGAGTCTCTGGTAGATGGCAGACCTGCGGAAGCCTGGCAAGCACTGGCGTAGGGCCAGGCAGTTGCTGGGAGTGTTTCTGGCCATGGGCTGCCCTGCAGAGGCCTGGCAGTTGCAGGCAGAGTTCCTGGCAGAAGGCAGGCCTGCGGAAGCCCTGCAAGCTCAGGCGCAGAGCCACAAGGTCACCAGGAGATTTAGTGGCCAGGGGCTGGCCTGACGGGGCCCTGTGGGTGCCAGGCGGAGGCCCACATGGTCGCCGGGGGAGGAGTTCCTGGTCAGGGGAAGACCTGTGGAGGCCTGGCAGTCCCCATCTGAGTTTCTAGTAGACGGCAGGCCTGCGGAAGCCCGGCAAGCTCGGGGTGCAGGGTCAGGCACTCACCTGTGGCTTCCCTGGCTGGGGGGGGGAGGCTTGCCGGGGGGGACCCCCGTAGTCTTTTCCTGGTGATGTGCTTGTTCTGGCAGGCAGGGGTGGGAGCGCTGCTCAGGGATCTCCTCCCTCAGTCTCAGTGGGGGTTAGGCTTCTGGTTCGTCAGAAGGGGAAGGGTGTACAGTAAGTTCAGAATGTAAGGGGGAAACTTTAGGTCAGTTTTTGTGCCTAGCAATAGAGTTTTTCGGGGTGCTCAGGGGAAGCACACCTCACTTCCCACAGCACTCTTCTGTGAGGTAAGACAAGAGGTCCACAGTTCACTGCTTGTCTATAGAAAACTTGCAGGAGCAAAAGAGGAGAATAAAAAGAAAGGAAACAGAAAAACAAGAAACTCAGAGCTTTCTTGGGGGGGAGGATGGGCACTCTTCCTTTCAGATGAATTTTTTACTTGAAGCGTGCTTTCTTGGGGTTGCAGCCAGTCTCAGCAGAGGTGATCCGCAGAAATCACTTCTCTCTCTCAGCTGGGCTCCCAGTATTCAGCTTAATTGTGTAGTTTCTGGAGGTTATCTTCCCTTTTGGACAGGAGCCTTTTTCAGAAGCTCCTTCCAGTCAGCCATCTTGCTCTGCCCCTCTATTTCAGTTAATTTATTAACTACTGTGTCCATTCTATACATAACCTCTTGCTACATGCTGTAAAGGATGTAAAGTGGTACAAATCACAGGTCCTATTCTCAAGAGATTTGTTTCTAGAGAGAGATTTCAGGATTTGTAGTCATCATCTTTGGGTTCAATTCCTAGTTCCACCCAGTAACTGATCTGACCTTGATTAAGAAACTTGCTGTTGGGATAAATCAGATCATAAAGTCATCTACAATGTTCCTCTGAGTAGACAGTACTTCCCACTTGCATTTTTCGGGTATCACTCAGCTGAAGTCTTTCCTTTTGGAAATTAAGTCCTCTGCTTTCCACCTCCATAATCTATCGTTCTTCCTGAGCTAATACAAGTGTGCCACTAGAGGGCACCTTCTGCTTTCTTATCCAGTTGCTTGCTGCTTTCTCTAATTTGGAAATGTTCCTTTAGCTGACATGGGTGGCAAGTGGAGATTTGCTGCTTTTTGAACACACTCAGCTTGATGGGTGTGGTAAGTTTTGCTGGAAAATCTTGCCTCTGGTCTTTTTTTTTTTTTTTTTGTAGAGACAGAATCTCACTTTATCACCTTTGGTGGAGTGCCCTGGCATCACACAGCTCATAGCAATCTCCAACTCCTGGGCTTAGGTGATTCTCTTGCCTCAGCATCCCAAGTAGCTGGGACTACAGGCACCCTCCACAACTCCCAGCTATTTTTTTTTGCTGTAGATGTCATTGTTGTTTAGCTGGTCCAGGCCAGGCTGGAACCCACTAGCCTTGGTGTATGTGGCTGGCGCCCTACTCACTGAGCTATGGGCACCGAGCCCTGTCTCTGTTTTTAATGAGTCAATACAAGACCTCTTTAAATAAAACAGGGTGGGGAGTTTGGTGGGAGGGAGATGGCTGCTGCCACCACCACAGGACATTCTTAAGTAGGTATTTATTTCCTGCTAGATCTGTGCTAAGTGCCTCATGTGCACTAACTCATGGAATTTCAGGGCAACCCCAGGGATGTGGGCTCTAAATAGTTAAGTAAACTTATGCGGCACCTGGCTCGAAGGTGCTATGAAATGATTTTCATAGAGGCTCATCTTGCCCTGGCAATGGGTAAAGCAGGGGAAAGGTCTTATGCTCTAGGACAATGATTCTTATCAGAAATAAAACCTCTTTCTGTATCATGTGTTTTCTAACATCCCTTTTAAATGAGCTCCATGGGCATTGTTTACCAATGCTTACATGTTTGCTTACACAAAATACAAAGGAGACATAAAAGGAAAGTTCTTCATAACAAGTATCAATGCAATTTTCAATCACCAGAAGACAAATGGCCCCAGGTTTAATTTCCAAACTGGCCCCACGGGGCATATACCCCTCCGGTGCTGACAACTGCTCACAAGGTCAGTCCTCTACCGTAGCTGTTGGCTGTTTCCCCTTCCCACTGTAATCCCACCTTTAGACTCCTCCTAAAGTTCTCTGTGTGGTGAAGGGGGTTCTGGTGGGGAGTGATAGGGAGGCAGTCACAGAGCATAGAGCTAACCCCTAAGTTAGTGTGACAGATTTGTAGTCACATGTACCCAATGTGAATGGAGTCATAAGTTTTAAAATTTTAGTTTTGTTGTTGAGTCATTTGCTTACAAGATGCTTATGAAGTAACATGTTTATTTTCATTGATGGTATTTTTTAGTTTATTTGTATTATAGCCAATGATCATTTAATATTTTTCTTTAAATTGACTCTATTTTTTTTTTTTTTTTTTAGACAAAGCCTCAAGCTGTAACCCTGGGTAGAGTGCTGTGGCATCACAGCTCACAGCAACCTCCAATTCCTGGGCTTAAGTGATTCTCCTGCCTCCACTTCCCAAGTAGCTGGGACTATAGGCACCCGCCACAACACCCAGCTATTTTTTGGTTGGAGTTGTCATTGTTGTTTGGCAGGCCTGGGCTAGATTTGAACTGCCAGCTCTGGTGTGTGTGGCTGGTGCCTTAGTCGCTTGAGCTAGGGGCGCCAAGCCAACTCTATTTTTCTTTAATCTAAATACATCTATTTAAATTGAAACTTTAATGTATAAATGGAAACGTACGTTACTTGACATAATTGGCAGTTAACCAAAAAAAAAAAAACAAAGGAAATAATGTTACTACTCTTTCTCACTAAAGATTCAGTCTCCCTCTAATTCCTTATGCAGATCCAATTTCTCTCTTAAAAAGGAGTTTAGCAAATGTTTCAGCTCTGCTAAAGACTTACTAGCACTGAACTGAGACTATCCTTAAATTAATCAAACCAAAAGGAAGGGAGAAGAGAATAGTTTTCTTTTTTTTTGAGAGAATAGTTTTCTTATTACACGGATGAACATTATTTAAAGGTTGAGGTACCCCATCTCCAATATAACAGTAGAAAAAATATCTTTTACCATGCCATTGTGGGGACCTAGTAGATAGCTTCCTGGGCTTGAGTTGGACAACTTTCTAGCTGTGTGTCCCATATTGTTGCTTGCCCTCTCTGGGCCTCTCTGTCCTTGCCTGTAAAATGAGAAAGTTAGAGTAGATGATCTCTCAAATTTTTTTGGAGTTAAAGGTCTAACAATCTCTGAAGTCCTGACTGACATTGGAAGAAGATGAAGGAAGTCAGAGGACAATCTCTTGCTTTGTCTTTAGAACCTCTGTAGGGGTTATGGCAAAGCTGTCAATTGTCAAAAATCCCAACTGACACCCCCTTCTCCTGGGAGGCAATTTAACCTTTAGGAACATCTAGGAGCCGACCTTGGAGTCCAAGAGACCTGAAATTAAATCCTTTCTCTGCCTTCTACTAGTTTTGGGTCTCTGAGCGTGTTACCAAATTTCTGTGGCTCCAGTTCCCCTATTTATAAAATAGGAACAATAATAGTATTTATCCTTATATTATGAAGATTAAATAACAGTATTCATGCTAAGTGCTCACCTCAGTGCCAGGCCCATATGTTTTCTATTATTATAGTAATTCTTAAGACTTGTTCTAAAAAATGAAAATGGGATTTACTAGATATAGTCCATTGGAGAAATTATTTGGTGTCCCTGTCCCCAATATTTTTAAACCAATGCCAGGAAATGATTATCACAGGTACCCAAGATATGGCCTTGCCTGAGAAAGTTGAATATGAGTATATAGCTGTCCCACCCACACATGGCCTGAGTGGTAATGTGAGAGATTAATGTATTTGTGTGGGTTTTAGAACTTAAAAAATACTAAGTTTTTTTTTGTTTGTTTTTCATTTTAAAGCACTAGCTGAGCAACTTGTGGTTTTCCAGCCCACGGCCTTCCTGGTCTCTGCTTGGCCCTTATGTGCAGTGCCTGCAAGTGTGTGGATGAGTCCACCCCTGGTGGCCTTTGGTCTGCCTCACCATCAGTGCAGGCCTCTTCTAGCTTGGGCGCTGGGTAAGGTGGTAGAGGCAGCAAAACCCTGATGTTTGGAAGCCTCATTCTCATGCTGTGAGGCTCCATGCGAGGGCTTTGCTGCCAGTTCTGAGACATTCCTGACATGGTAGAATCTGATGAAGGTATCTCATTAGGATGATAATGTGAATGTTCCTAAAGCATCGAGAACTCTGGTATTTGATCTGTGGACCTGATTTTCATCCTGACTTGACTTCTAATCAGCTCTGTGACTTTGGGAAAGACACTGAACATCTCTGATTCTTCTTTTCCTTATCTTTATTTGTAAAAGGAAAGATTAGACCATACCAGTAGTTTTTAAGGTAAAAATTGTGTGTGTATGTGTGGTAGGTAGATCTCAGGCCTTTTGACAGACTGATGAGAGTTGTAGACTGCCCCCTCCAGAAAAATATAAGCCTTGGGTGGTGCCTGTGGCTCAGTGGGTAGGGCGCCGGCCCCATGTACTGAGGGTGGCGGGTTCAAACCTGGCCCTGGCCAAACTGCAACAACAAAAAAAGGAAATAAAAATAAAAATAAAAATATAAGTCTCCAAAATATTTTATATAAAATTTCAGGGTGTTTTAAGACTATCTCCTCTCATTCCAAAAACCCTTCCATAGATTCCAGCTTACAATCTGCTGATTCTGTTTATAAGTTTCTATGAAGCTTGTGTCTTCCAGGTTGGTTCCCCTACTCAATCCAAACCAAATGAAGTTTCTGTTCATTCGTAAACTTGTTGTTAGTATGTTCTCCCTCAAATACCAACCAACTGAGCTATGCTCAGCCCAGCTGGACCTTGGGAGAGATGTGCTGCCAAGGCCTTTGTTTATGGCAGTGCAGGTATTCTTTGAACAAAGTATCCCTACTTGCTTGCCAAGCCTTTTCCTAGTTGATATGAAGATGGGGCATGGGCCAGCAGCAGCCTTTGTAACACATATCTGAGAACCAAAATACAAGGTGCAATAGGAGATTCTTCATCTGAAGTCTTAACCTGCAGCTGGTTCTCCTTGTGTAGGTATAGCAGATAGTATTAACTGGTGGCCAGGGAGAGGGATTAAGGAGAGGCTAGAAATATATATTTAAAGAACACTCAGGAAAGGCCAAACTCCTTGAACTAGTTGAGACTCTTTGTGGAAAGTAACTGGATCAACAGACATATATAATCCAGAGAGTTGAGAATAACTCTCTTGGGAAGGAGGACAAGGGCGGAGCCCCCAGGCTGCCATCTTTGTGCCATCATAATTTTGGCCTGAGTAACTGCTCACACCTGGGGAGGAGGGCACATCCTACCAATCTATGAATCAGAACTTAGTGTGCCAACTGCAGAAGGATATAGAAGACTCTCTAGCCTACCAACAGGTACAATAGAGTTTTTCAGGTGATCTTAAGACTAATTATCATGTGGTCCACACCCTTCCCATGGGTTTTTACAGGGGCCCATGGGAGGTCCACATATGCAGTGAGACTCTGGTTCCAAGACCTCTGAACCATGAGGCAGGTGACATAAAAGAGAACCGCCAGGCCATAACCTTTGCCTCTCTGCCTACTTGGCCTGGCAATGGAGGCCAGTTTGCTGTCTATGGCCAATGTATCTTGCTCTGTTAGCTTATATTTGTTCTTATTCTGTAATACTTTCTTTTTCTCAATAAACTTTGTTTCATTCTTGCCTTTTTGGGGGTGTCTGGTCAGTTTTGGTCCAAGAGCACTCCAAGAACAGAGGACCCAGGCAGCTGCCTGAAACCCTGGCATTTTAGGACACAGGCAGCTTCCTTGAAAGCCAACAGATCCACTGGAGTTCTTAGCTGTAGGCAACAGAAACCAATCCTGGATGACTGAAGCCAAAAAAGGACTTTACTGAGAGCATGCTAGGTGGTTTAGAGACATGCCAGGAAAGGTACAGAAGAGGCATAATATAAAAGATGGTAAAAGGGAGGCCTGGCTTCAGCTAGAGTAGCAGTCTGGGTGATGATGACACAGTGCCAGCCAGGCATGGGTGCCATGACCATCAAAACCACAGCTTACATCACTACTGCTGGTGACACAGGATGGAGGATGACACTGCTATCACTACCATTAAAATGAGGTTCCAGGGAATTACATATGCACATCAGATTGGTTTGATCTGGGTCACATCCTTAGCCATCCTGGTTGCAAATGATACTGACATTTTCAAGTTCTATAGTGAGAGGTGCTCTCTGCTTTGCATACAGTGGGGGAATTTGCAAACAAGAGAAAGCAGCCCTCCAAAGTTAACAATCACTCTGCAGGAATAGAGACCAGCTTGAGCTAGCATCAGTGAAAAAACTCTTGCAGGCTAGAGGGTATTTTATGAAACCAGGGATAGGAGAGAAGCCAGATGGCTAGAAGAAGCTGGACCCACGTACTTGAAAGTCAGAGAACACTTTCCCCAGGTCTTGTCCCTGCTTCTCTGTGCTGCTGCTTCAGGCTTTTTTTTTTTTTTTTTTCTTTCCACATTCTGACATTTTATTTCCTCAGTCCAGGAGGTAGGATCATGTGGGATCTTTGGAAAGGCTCCCTCCCATGGCTCAAAGGGTACCTCTGAGAAAGGTGGACCTTCTTCATGCCTTCATTCTGGCTACCCAGGCTGGGTATCTGCCCTCTGATGCTGTTTTCTCTTTCTTTCTTTTTTTCTTTTTCTTTTTTTGTGGAGATGAGAAATCTTGCTCTTGTTCAAGCTGGCCTCGTACTCTTGGCCTCAAGCTATCCTTCCATCCTGGCTTCACAAAGTGCTAGGTTTATAAGTATGAGTCACTGTGCCAGGTTCTTTCAATTTTTCTTTTCTTTTCTTTTTGCTATTTATTTATGCATTTATTAATTTTTTTATTTTTGTGTTCAATACTGTTTTCTCTTACACCCTCTGCTGGCATCTGTGAGCCTGGACTTCCTTTCTGTGTCTCTCCAAAACTGTGGTTAGTGCATATATTCCTAGAATGTTAGGCCTTCCTCATTTTACAGATGAAGTGTCCAGGGTCTAAGAAATTAGGTGACTTACTCAAGATTCAGACTATCTGATGGATGAGTCAGTATATAGACAGTGCTTGGCACGCAGAAAGTTCTTATAACTAGACATTAGTTATATCACTGAGATTTCTTTTAATCTAAACATATTTCTTTCCTCTCCTATCTGTCTCTCTTTTGGCTCCCTTCCTCCATTATTTATTTGTTCTTTCCAAAAATCTAAACTGTGACTTTTTATGTAAATAATATAACTGCTAGGAACTCATCCATGAACAAGACTGACAAGATTCCTGCCCTCCCAGGGCTTTTATTTCAATGGAAAAAATCAAGTAAACAAGAATTATTTCTGATGGTTATAAGTGCTGTGAAGGAAATAAACTGAGAAGTGACAGGGATTGACTCAGGGCTGGTCCACTTTTGTAAGATCCCTCTGGGTTGGCGATTGGGGACTGATCCAAAGGATGGGAGCTGAGGGAGGAGAGAACAGAAAATCCAACAGCCTGGAGGTGAGATGAGCTAGAGTTCATTAGTAACAGAAGGAAGACTGCCCCCATGCCTAAAGCTTGGTGGTAGAGGGTGAAGAAAGAAGACTCAGAGGCCAGCTCAGAAAGGGCTTTGTAATGGCCTGATTAATCTAAGTGCAATGGGAGGGAAAGTGTGGGAATGATTTAAGTAGGAGAATGTCATTATGATTTAGATTTTAAAAGTTACTTTTACTAGACAACTTCAAATTGAGAGATGTTCCACATTCTACAAACCAAAGGTCATGGTGACAATATAACCAGGCTGCCCTTTTCAAAAATGTCAAGGTTATTCAGATCCTTTGCCCATCTTTTAATAAGATGATTATTATTTTGCTGTTCAGTTGTTTGAGTTCCTTGTATATTCTGGATATCAATCTCTTCTTAGATGAATAGTTTGCAAATATTTTCTCCCATTCAACAGGTTGTCTCTTCACTGTGTTGATTGTTTTTTGCTGTGCAGAGCTTTTTAGTTTGTTATAGTGCGATTTCTCTTTTTCTTCTTCTTGCCTATGCTATTGAGGTTTTACCCAGACCTTTGCCTAGACTGATATCCTGAAATGTTCTGCCTACATTTGAATAGAGATTTCTCAAAAGAAGACATATAAATGGCCAACAAGTATAAGTTGTTGAGTATTAAAAATTACTCAACATCACTAATCATCTGGGAAATGCAAATCAAAACCACAGTGAGATATCATCTCACCCCAGTTAGAGTGACTATTACCAAAGAGACAATATATATATGTGTATATATATTGCAGGAACACAGAGAAAGGGGGAACTCACACACTATTAATGGGAAAGTAAATTAGTATAGCCACTAGGGATAAGAGTATGGAGGTTTCACAAAAAACTAAAAGTAGAACTACCATATGATTCAGGAATTCCTCTACTGAATAGTTATCCAAAACAAAGGAAATCAGTGTACCAAAGAGATACATGTACCCCCATGTTTATTGTAGCTTAGTCACAATAGCCAAGATATGAAATCAACCTAAATATCTGTTAACAGATAAATGGATAAAGAAAATGTGGTATACATGCACAAGGGAGTATTATTCAGTCATTAAAAATGAAATCCTGTCATTTGTGGCAACATGGATGATCTGAAGGACATCATGTTAAGTGAATCAGTCAGGCATAGTAAGGTAAATACTGAACATTGTCACTGATATATGGGAGCTAAAAAATATTAAGTTCATAGAAGCAAAGAATAGAATTATGGTCGTTAAAGGCCAGAAAATATGGAGGGAGTGAGAGAGGATAGGGAGAGGTTGGTTAATGGATTTGTTACCACTGGATAAAAGGAACTATTCCGAGGTTCTGTAGCACCACAAGGTAAACATGGTTAACAATAGTTTAGTGTCTATTTTCAAAAAGCTAGAAGGGAGCATTTTAGATGTTCATAACATAAAAAAAAGATAAATGTTTGAGGTGATGGATATGTTAATTACCCTGACTTGATCATTACTCATTGTATACAATTTTAGAAATACCACTTGGTAGCCTGTAAATATATACAGCTATCACATGGTGACTGAAAATAAAAGGAAAAAAATGTCAAGAGTGTTGGGGGGATTAATGGAGCCACACATGAACGCTTTCCCCTCCTCCTCCTCTTTCTTTCCACCTAAGACATAGACACAAAGGCATCTGGCTAGCCCCACCCCTAGAAGTTCATGCCAAAGATCTTAACTTTATGGGCAAGCTGTGGAATTTGCCCACTTCCTATGATCCATATAAAAGGGGTCTCTAACCCTCCACACCCTCCTGTGCAGATGCCATCTTTGCACTGCCCTCCACTTTTCCATAAACATGGCCTGAACATCTACTCTGTGCCCTCATCTCTGGCCACCACTGCTTAAACCTTTTAAAGATCAAGAATGACAAGGCTGAGGAACAGTTTCATATTAAAGAGACGTGACATTTAATATAGTTTGTAATTGTGGGCTAGATCTTTGATTGAGAAATAAGTTGGTATGAAGAACTAGGGGAAGTGATGAATTATAAAAATTGACTATTGTATTTATTTATTTTAAATTTTTAAATTTTTTATTTTTAATGAATTAATTTATTTTTTACTTTTTTTTTGAGACAGAGTTTTCCTAAGTCACCCTCAGTAGAGTACTGTGGCATCACAGCTCACAGCAACCTCAAACTCTTAGACTTAAGTGATTCTCTTGCCTCAACCTCCAGAGTAGCTGGGACTTCAGGCACCTATCACAATGCTCGGCTATTTTTTTGTTGCAGTTGTCATTGTTGTTTAGCTGGCTGAACTCACCAGCCTTGGTGCATTTGGCTGGTGCCCTAACCACTGAGCTACCGGTACCCAGCCTATTTTTTACTTTTTCCTCCTGGATGATGTCTCAATTGCAGAGAGAGGACTGTTTTTGTTTTTTAAAGAGGATTGTATCACTGTTAAATTTCCTGTATTTGATAACTTGACTCTGGTTATGTAAGAGAATGTTCTCTTTTTTTTTTTTGAAACAGAGCCTCAAGTTGTTACAGCTGTTACCTCAAGCTGTGGCATCACAGCTCACAGCAACCTCCAATTCCTGGGCTCAAGCGAGTCTCTTGCCTCTGCCTCCCAAGTAGCTGGAACTACAGGCGCCCGCCACAACGCCCTGCCATTTTTTGGTTGCAGCCGCCATTGTTGTTTGGTGGGCCCGGGCTGGATTCGAACCTGCCAGCTTAGGTGTACATGGCTGGTGCTTTAGCCTGCTGAGCCACAGGCACTGAGCCAAGAGGATGTTCTTGTTCTTAGAAAATATATGTGAACGTGTATCGGGTGAAAGGGCATGATGCAACACACTCTCACAATATTCAAGGGAAAAAAAAGTCTATATTGGGTGAGTGGTAAAGCAAGTGTGGAACAACAGAAGACGTTGGTGAATCTGTAGGTAAACTACAGCTGAGTTCTTGTACTATTCTTACTGCTTTCCCATAGCTTTGATTATTGATATAGTTACATTTAAGTCTATCATCTTGCTGTTTGTTTCCTATTTGTTTCATCTGTCTTTTGCTTCTCTCTCCCTCTTTTTCTGTATTCTTTTGGAATGAGTATTTTGTAAATTAATCTTCTTTGTTGGTTTATTAGCTATCACTTCTTCAGTGGTTGCTTTTGAGTTTTAAGTCTGCATCTTTAACTTATCTATCACAGTATACTGGCCCTTTCAAATGCGGCATCACTTTACATATCCCATTTCTCCTCTCCTGGCCCTTGTGCTATTATTATCATGCATTTTTACCTCTTAAAATGTTATATACCCCATATGTTGTCATTATTTTTGTTTAAACAGTGAATTATCTCTTAAAGAGACTCAAATAATAAGATAGACTAAAAATAATATATTTTTGTATGTACTTTTTTCCTTTGTGTGGATCCAGATTTCCATCTTTTTCCTTCTGTCTGAAGAACTTCTTTCAACATTTTTGTACTGTGGGTCTGTTGGTGATGAATTATTTCAGCTTTTATATGTCTGGAAGACTTTTTCAAACCTCTGAGCTCAGGGCAATCCACCTGCCTGGGCCTCCTAGAGTGCTAGAATTAGAGGCATGAGCTACCATGTCCAGCCTGCACTGATTTTTGAATGATCATATTGTGATCTTCCTTCCTCCCTCCCTCCTTCCCTCCCTCCCTTCCTTTCTGTGTGTTTGGAGTTTTAGCTTCTTAAATTTGGGGGTCTATAATTTTCATCAAATTCTTAATTTTTTTATACGTTATTTCTTTAATTTTTTTTCTGTCTATCTTTCTTCCTTTGAGGATGACAATTTCATACGTTATAGGCCTCTTAAAATTGTCCCATGGCTCACTGATGCTCTGTTTATTTTTCCTAGCCTTTAACTTATTGTGTTTCTATTTTGTAGAGTTTCTATTGCTATGTCTTCAATTTTACCAACATTTTTTCCCACAAATTATTCTGGATTTTAAATATTCTTGGGCTTTCATCTAGGATGCAGTTAAGTTACTTGGAAGCAGTTTAATCCTTTCAGATATTTTAAGATTGGGTAAGCAGGATCAAATCAGCATCTAGTCTAGGGTTAATTATTTTCCTCTAGTAAAGTATGACTCTTCTTTTTACTCTATCCAGTCCCTCATGGATATGAGGTTTTCTAGTCTGGTGGAAGGGAACAGGCAATATTTCTGCCTGAGAGTGAAGGCCAGGCTGGGTTCTGCCTGTGTTACCCCTCTCTGTGCTATGGTCTGGAAAGCCACAGAAGGCAGTAAGTCAGGACAGTTGTGGGATTGCCTGATTTGTTTTCATTTCTCAAGTATCACTGCATTTCACTGTCTTGGAAACCTTTGTTTTGTATGTTTTGTTTATTTTCTCAGTTACTTTAGGTAGCAGTGTAAATCCAGTACCTATTGCTTCGTTTTGGCCAGAAGTATTCAGTATTCTATGGACTTAACATTATTTAAAATAAAAGTTTAAAAAATAATTCTAATTGCTATGTATAGAGGAAGAATAGAAACAGTGGACTAGTGGTCCAAGGAGAGAGAATGGACACTTGGAATTGGCTGGTGGCAGTGGAGTTGGAGAAAAGTAGATGCATTGGGGATTTGTTTCAGAAATTGTCTCAATTGACTTGGACTGCTACAACAAAATACCACAGATTGGGTAGCCACAATAAAAATGTATTTCTCATAGTTCTAAAATCTGGGAAGTCCAAGATTAAGGTGTCAGATGAATCGGGTCCTGGTAAGGGCTCTCTTTCTATTTTGCAGACAGCTGCCTTTTTGCTGTATCATCACACGGTAGACACAGTCATTTTTTTTTTTTTTTTTTAGAGAAAGAGTCTCACTTTGTCACCCTTGGTAGAGTACCATGGCATCCAGCTCACAGCAACTTCCAACTCTTGGGCTTAGGCGATTCTCTTGCCTCAGCCTCCTGAGTAGCTGGGACTATAGGCGCCTGCCACAATGCCCAGTTATTTTTTGTTGTTGTTGTTGCAGTTTGGCCAGGGCTGAGTTTGAACCCGCCACCCTCAGTATATGGGTCCAGCACCCTACTCACTGAACCACAGGTGCCACCCAACATAGTCAGCTTATGCATATCTTTTCTTGGAAGGGCACTGATCCCACCATGAGAGCTCCACCCTCCTGAGCTCATCTAAATTAAATCACCTGTGAAGGCCCTGTCTCCAAATACCATCACATGGAGGGGTTAGGCTTCAATGTATGTTTGAGGGTGGGGGAAAAACAATTTAATCCATGGAAAAAGTAGATTTACAAGGCTGGCTGTTGGAGTAGGTGACCGGGAAATGGTATAAGACTTGGTCTGAGGGCAATGGAGGAATCAGTATTTTTACATCCCACCTTCCTGACTGTTTTCCTCTTAGGTTTCAACTTAAAAATAGCCAGCAATATGCTATTTTTTTTCCTTTTGAGACAGAGTCTCATTATGCCACCCTGAGTAGAGTTCCACGGTGTCACAGCTCATAGCAACCTCCAACTCCCAGGCTTAAGCGATTCTCTTGCCTCAGCCTGCCAAGTAGCTGGGACTACAGGTGCCCGCCACAACACCTGGCTATTATTTTGTTGTTGTTGTCATTGTTGTTTTAGCAGGCCTGGGTCGGGTTCGAACCCATCAGCCCCATTGCATGTGGCTGGTGCCCTAACAACTGAGCTATGGGCGCTGAGCCAGCAACACGCTATTTGAAGAATGTAATTCATAAAGCCATTGGCATCACCTAGATAATATTTCTTTACTGGAAAACCAGATGTTCATAAAATCTTGATAAATTGTTTAGCCACTTTATACCTGATACCCTCAAATGCATTACATGGTCTATGACTAAGGACAACCATTGGTCCTTGGGAAAAACATTTGATTTCAGGTTATGTAGAGACATTCCTAGTTTCTGCTTTCCAAAGACTACATTTGAATTGGGCAAAATCTCCTCATTACTTCCAGTTTTCAGGGGCCAATATTCTTATTAGGGAAGGAAACTCATGATGTTTGTTGAAAAAGGCTTTGCTGTGGAAATCATTATTAAGAAAATTGCATTAGAAAAGTCAGCAAATGGAGCCTTTCTTTTTAATACCCTTTTAAAGGTGAATCTGGTCCAGTCAGAAAAGACAACCCCAAGATGACCAAGGGACCCAGGTCCTCAGTCAATGATGCTGCATCAGGCACTTGACCTTAAAGCAGCCAAATAATGGGTTCATAGCAGCTTGTGATGGGGCCTGGTAGCTAAAGATGGGCTGGGCTGTGTGAGTCTCACTTTACTGAGAATTTGGATCTAAGAAATAGCTGAGAGAGCTGATGTCCGAGAAAGCTGACGTCTCAGAAACCTGGAGTGGTTCTGATGCAATAGGTGAAAGATACGTTTTTTTGTACACACAGGAGTCATGTGAGATTCTTATTAAACATGCCATTCCCAGACTGCAGGCCTAGAGATGCAGACTTCATTGATCTGGGTTGGAGCTCAGGCACAGGTACAATGTTTTAAACCAACCCCTTAGTGATTCTGATGCATCTGGTCCATGACCATAGTTTCAGCCTCTAAAAAAATTAATTTTGTTTCATGTCATCTTGTTTCTTAAAAAGTATTTTCAAACTTAAACTTGCAGAAAAAGAACTTGTTTATCTTTTAAACAGATTCACCAGCTGTAAACATTTTGCCACATTTGCTTTGTTCTCTCTCTCCTTCTCTCTGTCTACAAACACACACACACACACACACACACACACACACACACACACAATTTCTTTCTGTACTATCTGAGAATTTGCATACATCAAGCTCCTTCATTCCTAAATCCTTCAGCATATATTTTCTAAGAACAAGGCTATTTTCTTACATAATCAAAACACAGTGATCAAATTCAGGAAATTTAACATTGATACAGTACTATTTTTTTTTTTTTTGAGACAGAGCCTCAAGCTGTCACCCTGGATAGAGTGCTATAGCATCACAGCTCACAGCAACCTCCAATTCCTGGGCTCAAGCGAG
>CAUYON010023313.1:0-47066 GCA_963573935.1 Arctocebus calabarensis
TTTTCATATAGTAAACGAGAAAATATCATGAACGGTATGTCAATCAGGTTGATAAAATATCTCAGATTGCATGTGAAGCCCCCACACTGTACCCCATGGTTGAACTAATGTACACAGCTATGATTCAATAAAAAAAAAGAAAAGAAAAAAAGAAAAGGAGGTAAGGAAAGTACAGATGAGGTGATATTTAACAATGCTTATTATATACTCTGTTGTACAGTTAGACCCTGCAGATAGATGAAGGGAACAGGTGACACTGTCTCTGATGTCACCAAGCACGTTATCCAAAAGGAGAAAGAGGCAGCGGTCAAGAGATGCTCAGAATGAATATACGAATCTGTAGGAGAAAACAGCAGAAGTTTTGCTGGAAAAGATCCTTTCTAGAATTTTTCACCTCTTCCCAATTTTTTTAGAGCTAAAAGCAGAAAGATCGTATTTAATGAAACAGATACATCTTAAATTTTGTTTGGTGCCGACAACCTAAAATACAAAATTCCATTTCATGGGAATTTGAAAACTGAGAAGAAAAAGGTTACGAGTATTCTAGGAGCTGAGAAGGGAATACACCGCTGAACCTGCCGTGCGATCAGAAATTCATATGTGTCTCAGGACCCATTTTTTCTTTTCTTTCTTTCTTTTTTTTTTTTTAAGGACCCAATTTCTTTCACTAGAAAAATATTTCCATGTGACTTGTCGGGGAAATGTGCTTCCAGCCACAATGCTTCATACAGATGCCTTTTTAACGAATGGATCCTGTCTGTAGCTCCTTTGTATAAAACAGTATGTTTGAGAGGGATGTTATTGTTCCACAGTCCTGCTCAGTCATTTTCACATATGATTTTTTATCCATCAATTACTCCTGAGACATAGCATTGTTGCCCACATTTTCTTCAGATGGGAACTGAGACTGAGAGCTTGTGGTCCAGGTAAGAAATAAAAATCCCGATGTGTGGACATTGGTTTTATATCCTGAGACATTGCTGTATCATAGAAAGATGTTTTCAGAGAAAGAAGCCATGTAAGTTGTTAGGTATAGAGTTTGTTTAACATCAGTACATTTTGAGAATATATGTCACATACCCACACTGTGTGTTTCTTTTGCAACCTACCAGAACTTCTGTAAAGACGGCATGTGGGCAAAGGCATGCCAGTGACTCAGCCCATTAAAAATCTTCTGATTATCCATTAAATAGGTCCATTTACACCACCATTGGCCTTCACATCGGTCTCTTTTAAATTTGTTGGATTGTTTCTTTAGTGGTTGCAGGTGAGCCTGAGGAATTTATGAATGATTTTCTGAGTAGGAAAGATGGGGTTTCAACTTTACTGTGCCCTAGTCTGATTTCCTCAGAGGCAGGTATTTAATCTTGCTGAAGTGTCCTGATACACATTATTTGACTAAATGAGAAGCAAAATATTTGGCGGGACGATAAGGCATGCATTGAGTTATACACACACACGTTTTATTTCTTGACATCTTGCATTCATTGGGGAATAAATCTGCAAATTTCTGCTTAAGACAGTCAGCATGCATATGATCTGGGGCCAGGCTACCCCCATAGAAATAAATTTATATACCCGTGATTCTAAGAGCAGTCTGAAGCCCTTAGCAGTCTTACATGAATGTGTGATGACTGCAGCAAAATATATTTATCCCAAAAGTGAGGAGAGAATTGATTACTCAAGAGAACTAAAGCCATAACTAATTCACAAGACTCTTTCTTATGAAGATGAATATTCTATGTCATTCTGACCCATAAAAATATACTGTTTTGTATAGTAATAATTCATCTTAAGTGTATTATGGACATATTTTCCTATAATTGCCAAAGAAAAATCATTTGGCATTCTCATGTTCAAGATAAGCTCAAGGAATAAAAAAAAAGTAATAAGCAACATTAAGTAACATTGTTATGTATGCTCCAGAAATATACAGATATAATGTTGCGCGTAAGATGTAAATGTTTTCTTTTTGATGCGTAAGATGTGAATGTTTTCTTTTTGATATTTGTCAGAGGAGTATTGTTAGTGCACATTTGTGGGTATTTTTGCGTTTTATGGCTCACTTGGGGAGAAACTGAAGCTTTACACAGGCAACTCTATTTGCAAATGAACAAATGGGCAAGAAATTTATCCCCTAACGGGACTTTTTGATTCAAGTAAAAGTTATTTCCTATTTCTTCTGATCCACTGCTTTATCAGAGCCAATTTCAAACTTATTTTTTATTTAAAGATAAAGGCATAGATTCACGTCTATAAATTCTTTGACATCTTTTTGAATCCATTATAAAAGTTGGGTACTTTGTCTTCTTTTTTTTTTAATTGGAAAATTGATGGAAGCTAGAAGTGTTTGATAGAGGATCTTGGGAGAGGGTACTTGGGAAAGCATTTTAATGAACTAATTTTGGTTTTAGTTGATGTAAATGATCTTATCTGATGGCTTAGAACATACGCGATTTGTATGTTATGCCTAATGTTGGCAAGAAGGAAAGATAATTTAAATATAGTATGAATTAAAAAGGCATGAGTGAGAGACGTTGGTGTTGATATCTTCTTACACTTAGGAATTTCAGATCATAAATGGGTGAAAATACTATTTTATTCTATCTATACTGTTCAGGAAAATACAGCAGAGGACTGGAGATGTTGGGTTTTCTTACGCTAGAGTTGGGGTGGCTTCAACAAAGATTGGCTTGTCCGTAGCCGCGGCCCACATGTTCCTGTCCCAGAACACACGGAGCTTCCTATGGCTCCACCTTTGGAAATTAGTGTTTGGGTGATCATTTTCAGGCTAGTCCTTTCTAGGGATCTGAACTTAAATGAGTCACGTGGGGTGGTCCAGCTGGTCACATGCAAGGTCGGGTTAAAATCAGTGATGGCATCTGTCCCTTAATTAGTAGGTGACAGAAAATAGCCTGGACAAGTTATTGGATAACTTCCCTTGTTGCCCTTATTATTCATTCATTGTATGTGGCAGTGATGCTAATGGTAATGATTGCTTACAGAAATATGTGAGCCATTTTTAGACCTCAAAGGATTTCTACAAAGAGCTTTCACATTGATTTTCACCATACCAGTATGAGAGCGTAAAAGAGATACACCAAGGAATATTGGAGGCAAGAGGTTGAAGAATTCCAGGTGAATTTCTCCCACTTACTACTCACCTGCTAATCCCTAGACACTGTGTTAGAGCACCTGGTTATGAAGCTAATGGGACCAAACCTACAGTCTCTGATTCCTGGCCCAGTGTCTTGTTCTCCCTTCTCTCGGTCCTTCTCTGCCTTTTCTTTTCCCTTTCTCTCTGCTCACACTGTCCTGTAGCTTCCCCTCGGGCTTACTGACCAGTCTTCCCTTCCACCCTGTACATTATCTGCTCTCAGGTCAAGGGCAGCGGATGTTGTCCCATCCCTGGGGGAAACTCCAATAAGCTCAGGTGAGATGTAGCTCAACACTGACAGCAGAGATAAGTGGCAGACACTGTTCAAAGTTCTAAAACATTCCAGGTTCTCACCAGCCACCTTTCAGTCACTCTTGCCTGAAAAATGAAGCTTCTGTGAAAATCAGCACTTGTTCTAACATCATGGACCCTGCTCACCTTAAGCCCCACTTTTAGGTTGTGTGAAGTCAAGTACCTACGTTGTTTGTGGTTTCATCTGGGTAACAGAGTGTTTCAGCACTTTATTTTGACACGTATAGAAGTCTAATGTATTAAACAAATAATAAAAGCGGAACTAGCTCAGAAATGCTTTAAATATTCTCTTTGTAGGAAAGGTCTTACAGGAATAGATAATTGTGTCCACCAATAGCAACTGTGTTTTGGATAATGCAGGAAAAGATTGCTTCCTCAATTTTGGAGTGATGATGAATGTCTCTGTGAGCACAAAGCAAAAATAAAAGGTGGCTGCTGGACTCTTCTCTGTTAGCTATCTCTGAAATGTAAATGTTGGTTGATTAAATGCATCTTAGTAACCAGTAGTGACACACTTGGGAACAAAAAAAAAAACAAGCCAGTATTTGTTATCATGAAGCGTGTGCTCATACCCTGAATGTAAAATAAGAAGTTATGGAAAACTCAGATATTGCTGTTTAGCTTTGTCATGCGTAAAGTTGTGGATTGTTTATTTTTCATTTTCTAATAGAAAAAAACGGTTTTGTGGGCAGTGCTGTGGCTCAAAGGAGTGGAGCACCTGTCCCATATGCTGGAGGTGGTGGGTTCAAACCCAGCCCCATCCAAAAAAAAACTGCAAAAAAAAAAAAGAAAGAAAAAAGAAAAAACCAATTATAAGAAATGAAACTCAGTGGAATGGGCAATTATCAAATGGCTTTCGTAAAGGAGGTTTAAAATATACTTGTGAAAAACTGCTCCTAATATATATACAAGTTACCCATGTGCATAGTAAGTATGCTGTTACGCTATTACATAATGGTTTTATAATTCTACCAGGGTGTCCATACAGTGCACCCTGTGTGAACTGGCAGTAGGGAGTAAACATTTACTCTGGTGTTTCCCCTCTTCCTCCTCTTTTTTTAGTCATGTTAAGCCATTTTAGGTTATTCATCGTCATAAATGGTCTAGGTGGGCAGCCAGAGCTCTCGAAAAGCTGTGTTTAGGGAGGAAGAATGCATGTTGCTGACAAAGTGTCGAACGAGGGACCAGCCTGACCCACACACTCACAGTCCTCCCTGGGTGCCTCACACTGTAATTCATGTGCCCCCCAGATGCCCGCTTTAGGACTCTCCCTGAACCTACTTCTTCCAAGGCAACAGTATCCTGCCCAAGTCTTCCTGTGGCCTATCACCAATATGGGCCTGTCTTCTGACCTAACTTTTACAAAATTTCATTCTGGACCTACCTTAAACTAAGCCTTGTTAATATGCCAGTGAGGCGTGCATGCATTACACTTCCTCCGTAAAACATAAACATACATCATAAGAAGTAGCCTTATAAATTTTCTCTTAGGATATTTATACATGCTTTGTTGTCTATTTAGGGGATAAAAGATAAAAATTTAGAACGGTAAAATGGTATTCCAACCTTAGACTATATTATTGCAGGTGACACAAAGTATGATTCTACTTTCCTTTTTAAATGCAAATAGTTTATTAAAGTGGGAGAGAACTTGAGTCTGATTCTTAGCTCTGTCACAAACTAGCTGTATAATCTTATGCGACTTAATAGGTTGTGTCTCTCCCACAAGATTTTTAATTTCTTAAAAGTACCATTGATGTTCATCTCCTATTACGCTTCCCCAGCACTTGGCACAATGCCATCCCCGTAGCAGCTCCTTGATGCACAGATATTTCCATCGATTTGCAGGCAGGTGGAGAATGAAGGGTAGACCTCAGGGGAGAATGTAAATTTTTCCTTTATCAGAATAAAGGTACAACTTGAAGATCTTCGAGTGGGTGGAAGGAAGGGGAAGTGCAGATTTGAAGTGAGGACATTGGACATGAGAAAAAAGAGCTTTGGGACCACAGAAGTTTAAGGGTGGTTGGAAGAAGAGAAGACAATTAATTAGATTTTGAAGGCACATCAGTTAAGTAGAAAGCAAAGCAGGTTAGTGCTATGGGTGGAAGGAAGCTAAGGGAGACCCTTTAGAAGACAATGGTTCTTTCCCAGAGCAGTTTGCACCACCACCCCCAGTGGCCATTTGGTAAAGTCTAGAGACATTACTGATTTTCACAAGTAGGTGAGTATACGTGATATCCCGCAGGTGAGGACCGGTGGTGGTGGATGCCCAGAAAATATGAGAAAAGGTCACTTCATTTGGTAATTTAGTTAGTACTAACTTTTTTTGAAAGTTTCTTTAAGTTGTGAGGGGATAAGGTAGGGGAAGGTAAATAGGAGACAAAGTTTCCAAGACATGACCATTTTTGAAAAGTTGGAAAGGAAGGTAGAAGGGGAGCAATGACTATTTTGTTTCTAAGAATCAAGAGAAATTGATCCTATTTATATGCTAAGAAGGAGCTGCTAGAGACACAGCCACTTGCAGGTTGAGACAAGAGGAATGCGTGAGCCCAGGAGTTCCAGGCTGCAGTGAGCCATAATCACGCCATCATGAGAGAGGGAGAGAGAGAGAGAGAGAGAGAGAGAGAGAGAGAGAGAGAGATGGAGACTGAAAGAAAGGAAGAGAGAGAGTTTTTTTAAATGTGAAAGAAGAACAGGAATGTACATTACTTCCTTATAACAATAAGGAAAGTTAAGGTTAAGAATACAAAAAGAAGTTAGGGGCAGTGTTGTTTTGAAGGTGAGGGTGCAGAAGGGGGCAACAGGTAAATGGAATTTGAAGATACAGGAATGAGATGCTGAAGAAGTTCACAAAAGAAGAAAAGTGTAAATGGTTGAGATTAAAAGAGGGAAGCCCGGGGCCTGGAAGACAAATTCACACCAGTCTTCAGGGGAGATGAGTAAGGAAGAGGGTCGGGATGACCGAAAGAGTACAGAACAGGGTTGAAAACTCAGCTGACATTGGAAAGCAAGAGCAGTGGGTTCGCTCATCACATTTAAAATAGTTCCTCTAGAAGTGCTTAGTAAACCAAAGGAAGGAACATGAACACAGACGTTCATGTGTTCTGAGGGTGAAGAATTGGCAGTGCACCTGCCTGTCAGATCTAGGGCCTCAAAAGAGGCCAGAAGGACAAAGTTGGGAACGTGGCCCATGTTTGGGGGACTGGGGCAGGAATGTTCTCTCCTGCATGGACAGAGAGATGATAAGTAGAGGAATGAGGGATGGGAAATCTGGGAGAGGGTGAACGTGAACCAGAGAACCAGTTTAAGTGATGAGGAGAACAAAATAGTTTCCCTGAGGGCCAGCCTCCACAGCAAAGCAGGAATGGGGGACACGGGGAAAGGCATGTTCTGTCCAACACTCTTGTCTCCAGAGTCTCCAAATTTTCTAAATGGAATTAGAAACTGTCTGTGCCTTCAGGGCAACTTGAAGAGAAAGTATTCTGAGTTACTTCCAAACTTGCTGGCCTATTTGATCATTTTCCTAACATTCACAATCCTTAATATGTCTACAATCTATTCTTTTGGGGCTCAAATACAGATCTACTCCAGAATTTATATTTGGACTCTAGTTAGACAAGTGACCTCAGCTAAGACTTTTTTTTTTCACGACTTCAAGATGGAACTAATGAGTTCTACCTTCCATGGCTATTTTGGGGATGAGTCATGGAAAATTATAAAGTATATTAGGTTTTTAGTCATTTAAAAAGTGTCTATCTTTCTACCTATTCTTATCAAAAAATGAGGAGGCCCCCCAGGTAGGCAATATTCTGCCCAACCAACTTAGCACCTGTTATTTCCAACCAACAGAACTGGCTAATCTTTCATGAGTTTTCTTTTTCAGACAAGACCAACTTTGCTGTCTTTTCCCTTCCTTTAAACAATATAACATTTCTCTCCTAAATGTCAAATATACAAGCTTTAGATCCCTTCAGAGAAATTGCTTAATTACATGAAGTTCTGTTTTCCCCTTGCATGGTCTTGCAGATCTTTGCAAAGACCCTCCAGAGATAATGTGTACAAAGTGCTCACCATGGTGCCTGTTGTGAACAGGCACCCAGAGAATGGGCACCATAAAGTCACTTATTCTATAAGGATGTAACAACCCCCAACAATAACTGTAATATCATTAGATGCTTGATAACTTGCCATTTGTTGCTATCACCATTATGGCTGATAATAAGCTGATGTATGGTTTTAAATCAATTCACAGTGGTCCTCACTATATAATTAACATCCTGAGACAGGCATCAGGTTTAAATTCTGGAATATGTTTCAAGCCTATAGTTTAGTTCAAGGACAGTAAACATTTGAGAAATACTAAAATCTAGCATGACAGCATTACACCACTTAGACATTAACAAGAAGAAAAATGTCATTTTTCTGTATTCATCTAATTCAATAAGCAGAAGTCTACTATTTCTGGAAATGGGTTTTGCAAGTCAATTATAGGAGTCCTGTCCAATGTGGTCAGTACTGTGTCTACAAATCATAACTCTTGCATGTTATGGATAAAACTTAGTCACAACTCAATAGAAGTGTTTTAAAGCCAAGAGTCAGCTTGGTGTATTTACACAGATTATGCTTACTTTTGCTAAAATAATTGAATTTGTAACAATTATAAGGCTCTTCAGATCTCTTTCATGATAAGTATTGATTGTCACACTCCAGAAATCATCCCTCATTAAAAATAAAGTGTTTTGGTCACTGTGGCCCCATCAACAGAACTTGGTGTCATTGTTACAGTAATCATGCATTTGATGGACATACTGGGATCTCTTTAAAGCTTCACTTGTAACATAATGATTTGCAAACCTTTCCAAAGTAAAGTATCTTGCAGGAACAGACAAAAACAAATGTCTCTTCGGCCCCAGCTGAGAGAAAACCAGAGTAAAAGGCAAAGACCTCCAGAAGGGCATTCACGGAGGTCTTGTAGGCGCTGTAATTTGGTTGTTCCTTGACTGTGATCTTAAGTGCAGCGAGCGGGGGAGTCTAGAGAATTATTCAGATGTTTGGGGTGGATTGATCAGTTACAGTGAGTGGAGCAGAGGGGGGAGGACTGTGTGAGGTAGAAAAAAATGGAGGCGGGAATCTTCAGACAAGTTGAACAGCGGTAGAAAGGCGTGAAATCTACCTAGACAAACTAGCAAAGGAGTGATCTATGGTCATAGAATGGGAAAGAAGTGACAGACAAGGGGGTTGGGGATCTATATGTTTCTGTATGGGTAAATGATCAAAGATTTGGTAGGGCAGAAAAGGGGCCAGACTCAAAGATGACAACGAGGCTTGCAGTTTGGGTGCCCTTTAAATCATGAATGAAATCAGTTAAATTAAAAGATAAATCAACTTAGTAGTTTGACGTTACAAAAGATTTAGATTTGTAAAACTGAAAAATGCTAGCAGAAAAACCAAATAGAAATATGCATCTGAGAGTTCAGCCACATACTAGCCTACGTTGCATTTCTCTTTGTGAAATTGTGTAAGGATTTTTTGTTCACTTTATTTTTACTATGGAATTACTGGCTCATAGACTATGGCATTATCAATGCTATTGGCATTGCTAACTTACTCTCTCAAGTAGTTGTACAAATATAAATTTCCCTCAGCTCTTTCTAAGAGTTTTCCTTTCCCAATATTTGTAATTATTGGAATTTTAAACATTTCACTAGCAGCATCTCTCTAGATGGCATTTTCCTAATTACTAATAAGAATGAGCATCTTTTCATATGTTTAACAGCAATTCAAAGTCTCTATTCTCTGAATATTGAGTTCATATACTTTGCTCATTTTTCCTATCATATTTTCTTTTCTTATTTGTCTTGTGGGTATTCTTTATATAATACGATGCTAATCCTTTGCAAATATCTTGTCTGTCTCTTTCAGCTTCATATATGTTCCACTCTTTGAAAAATATAAATTTAATTATATTGCCCAAAATTCTATTTACTCATGGATATTTTATCTTGCAAGACTCACCTAATATGTCATTCCTTCTGTGAGTCATTTTCTGATTTTCCGTGGGAAATAGTATCATTTCTTTCTTTTTCCTATATACTTTGTACTTCACAATATAGAGCCATTATAGGACCTCTGATGATCAATTATATTGCTTTATTTACATGGCATTTACTTGATAGTCTCTAGATTGTAAACTTCTTGATTTTTTTTACCCGTCTATTGCCAAAAGCTGCTGCAGTCCTGGACATAATAAGTTTTCAGTTTGAATTCCCTTTGAAAAATAAAGATAACCATTTTCACTTAGTTCTAAGGGATACTCAGCCATGCACTTAGCTTTTTGAAGCCAGAGACTCTCTCTCACTCATACTCATATTTTCCTATAAAGTCAAGCCTCACATAAAAGGTGCAGAATTAATAAATAGCCATTATTTAATCAATACACTTGAACCACTGGTTTTTGTTACTCTTCCTAAGAAGAATAAGCATTGTAAAGAAAATAATTTTTCATTAAAGATCTTGAAAACTTTGTCATTAAAAGATAAATATCTTATTCACTAGACATTTCTGTACCTTTCAGAAAGAACTAAAATGTTGATTATGAAGTTTGTTACTTTCATTTTTTTTTTAAGTGAAGGTGATTAAAAGAACTCTGGTAAGTAACCCTAAAGTAATTTAATCAGTGTTTATTCCAAAAGTATTTGAAATTCAAGTATATGCCTATAGTGCTACCAATTCACAAAATATATAGTCATTTCCTTTGCTAAAGTAAAGTTTTTTCAGATTCTTAATCCGCAGCCTTCCCCTTAATGTGTGAGGGTGACGTGGCTCATTGGCAGCCTCCCCTGGGATGTGGTAGTGAAGTTGATCTTTGGAATTCGCACCCACGCTCTTCAGCCAGATGCAGATGGATGATCAAATAATAGCTACCAGATTTGCCCACTTTGAACTCCTCGGCACTTATGTTACATACGTCAGGTCCAAGTTCTTTTACTATGGCTTCATCTTAATACCTAAAAGACAGGGACAACCGGGAAAATTGCATATTCTTTTCTTGCAGAATTTGCTTCCCAACTTACTTTTCTCTCCTTTGTTATGTGTTTTCATGGTGTTATTTTTCTGTTAAGCATCGGGGCTACGTTCAGTGTCCGGCACATCTTTTGTGTAGCTCTGTGGCATCATGCTTGATACCTTTTGGAGCTGACAGTCTTCTTATTAAAAGTGCCATTTTTTTTTTGGTCTGTAGATAGAGATCACTGAGAAAATGGACTTTTTTTTCCAATTAAGCTTCTGCTACCTAATTTTCATTGATGATAGCACAGGCAAAAATTGACTTTAACGCTCTGCTGGCTCATTCTGGTTGTAGTGATTGGAGTTGGGCGTATTAATTGGTTACTCCTACTCACACAAGATTTGATTAGATTCTTAATTCTCTCTTTGAGCCTGTCATGAAGTGCTTTTTGAAGGCAAAGTACTCTATTCACATAACTTAAATATAAGTTATATATAATAATATATAAGAATATTTGCTCAGGCTTGGAATACATTTGGAAATCTCAAAGAAAGTTCAAAGAACACCATTCCAGAGGGGCAGGTCACTTGTCTAGGTTACCCTAAGATTTTTATAAATTACATGTGACTGACATATCTGCCACAAAATGTTATCCATTATATATGTTCTATGTGTAAAAATCACAAATGGGAACTCTACAATTCATATTTGTGAGCTGCTGAGTCTTAAGTTTTTATGTTTAAATGAACCCTCAGGAGCAAAAACAAAATCTTGAATTAATCATACCTCAGTTTGTATTTCATTATTATTACTCATTCCTATAGGAGTTGTCTTATTTTTCTCTTTTTACCTACTACTCGCATTACCCATCCCCCCTCACTCCCTTGAATGAATTTGATGTATGTCCTTGTACAAGGAGTGTGCAGTGTTGTGAAATTTCACAATTTCAAGGATTATAAGCTTCCAATATCAACAGTCCTGCTTATGGTAACTTGAATAAACTAATGCTTTAGCTAAGGCATAAAAGAGGTAAGTAATGGAGTCATAAGATCTCATGGAAAATGTTCAAATCCAGTCAACTGGAAAGGGGCTTCATGTCGGTGAGACGTTTAGACTGTCACCCATTCACGGAACTCTGGTTTTTACTTTAGCTTATAGAAAAACTTCAAGCTGGCATTATTATTCCTATTCTCCAAGTGAAAAGGCTGAATTTAAGAGCGGTAAAGTGACTGTCTAAGAGGTATATAGCTAAAGTTTGGTTCTAGGATTAAATCTAAGTCTGCACTCTTTTTATTGAAAAATGGCAGGATTCATGTCTGTGGAAAATGATTTCATGAAGAGATCTGGAAAGATATCATTGAGGAAGGAGCTTGTGGCCTAAGCCTCGAAGAGCAAATCAACTTGGGACAGACTTGCAGAAGAAATGCTTATTCTCAGCAAGGGCAACTGTGTCTTCAGGAGACAGAAAGCATCTTGTGTGGGGTTAAGGGTGCCAACCAGAAAGGGGAAAGGCGGGCTGAATCCAAATGGTTAGACAGTAGCTACTAGGCTGAGAAGTTTGGTTCTGTCTAAAAGGATATAGAACGTTTTCTTATAAGATAGTGTACGACAGTGGGTGGGGTTAGGAGTGAATTCCTCCCTCGAGTAAATATGTAGACAAAGTTAAGCTCTGGCATGCAAGAGCTAACCAGAAACAGTACCACTGAAGCTCCATAACCCAATCGGTAGTCAAATTGAGTCCACCAAGTTGAAAAAGATAAAACCAAGAACCAAAATAATCAGTGGAGATTAATAACAACAACAATAATGATGACAATGATTGATGTCTTTTCAAGTGCTGAGCTAGATTATTGCCCCCTATGGTCTCAATTCTCATAACAATACTAAGTGGTAATACTATTATTACCCTATTTTACAGATTCAGAAAATGAGACTTCTAAAGGTTAGATGACTAACTGAGAGGCACAAAGCTAATTCATGGCCAAGGGCCATAAGAATCAGTTTGTGTCTGCTCCTCAAATTGTAAATTCTACTGTCTCAGATAAGTAGACGGTTAAATGTGTGCTGAGAGCCAGCTAGTTTAAACTCAAGGCAGTGTTGGGAATATGTTATCTGATTTCAACTGAGAAAATAGAAAGTGGACAAGTGCTCTCTAAGGAAACCAGGCCATAGGTTTATAGCATGAATCATCACTTTGAAGGATGTACTTCATCCTCTCCAAGTACTTAGGCAGATAGGGCCGTACATTTTAATAGAGTCATGTGCTGCAAACGGCCCCCAGGGGGACATTTAGTCATCTCCGTTTTGCACCTGAAGATTTCGTAAAGATTTGAAATGCATTGGCAATGAGGTTTATGTCAGAAGCAAGGGGGTTCAATAGTTACAAGGGAGATGGTCCCAGCTGAATTTCTTAAGCAAAGGGAAATAGCCTCTTCAAACAAGGGGACTGCCTTTTCCTTCATTCAACCTCATTTCTCTGCCTCTGAGCCAATCTTTCATCCTCTGTAGTAAAGAAGAAATGACTCATTGACTCCTTCTCAGGTCTCAAACCAACTAGGCACAGAGAGAATTTGATAATCTGTAATCCAGGTAGAAGAGATTTGAAGATATTTTGACAGGTGCACTGGTGGCTCAAAGAAGCCTATGTAGACATTATTGGCCTAGTAACTGGAATTCCTAAGTTCCCAACACTAACCTACAAATGTTTCTATGAGGATGCAGGATATAGAATATTCATACAATTTTCACTTTCTTAAACAGTAAAAAATAGATATGTCAACTTTATACAATGTGTGGTCCTGTTTATAAATCACATTTTAACAAATAAAAATATTTTTTCGGTTCACTAAAATTGCTTGATATTTGTAGAAATCCTAAGGTGATTCTTTTTACCCTCTAAATTATTTAATGTTATGTATCAAGATTTCTAGATGAGAGGCCTATATTTAACCCTTGGCCTGTTTCATAAAAGGTTGTAAGAACTCAAGGTTTAGAAACCTCTAATTTTCTGAGATTGATATATAAATATAGGGCAATTATTAATAATAAGTATTTATCAGCACTAAATGGTTAGGAACAGTTATGAATTGGGCATTTTAATAAATCCTGTTTGCTAGGAAAAGAAGACAAAAAGCTAATTAAACAGTTAATAGCATTAAATGCTGGGACTTTATATGCCTCAAGTCAGATAATCTGTAAACATCCCTGTTCCTTACATCAGTGCCTGTTGGTAAAATGCCTAATATTCGCCAGGAGTTGTGCTAGATACAGGGATACAGTGATGAGTGGGACAGATACAGGTTCCAAACTCACAAAGCTTAAGAACCAGAGAAAATTAAACAGGTCCTACGGGTAACATGTAAAAGTACACAGAGGGTTAGGAGGGGCAAGGGATCCTCCTTGCTAACATTTCTGTGTGAGCCACTGAGCCCACTTCCTCTAGAAACTACCTGCACAAGGAGCTAGGCAGACTTTTACAGTTCATAAATACGACCCAAGTGTGGCCGCATCCAAAGCCCGTGGTTTCTTTCCCATCCCGTCATCCTGTCTCCTAAGAGTAGTCAATCATTTCCTAGATGGTATCTTTCATTTGAAGCATTTAAGCAAGGGTACCTTGAATGAAGAATTATCTGCGCTAGCTCTTACGTTTGCATTCTCCGGTGGAGAATGGACCCCTGGTCCTTTCTGTTTGCACTTTCCCTGATGATGTTTCTTTCACTACAGTTGCCTAGACACTGCCTTCTACCGTGAGTGGAAATCACACAATTAAAGGGAGTGATGGTTTTCAAACAGCAGTTGTTCTAAAAATACTGCTTCCCAAATTGAATGAGCCTGGTAACATCAACTGTGTTGTCAGGCATAATGAATTGATCTCTTTTTGTTATTATTATTTTAATGAAAATGAAACATAATAGGGTTTGGTGCCTTTTTTTTTTTCATTTTTTTGAAATAAAGTGCTAGCTTCAGAGGCCCAGGAGATTACTGTCGCATCGGAATATTTCACTTACCCTTGTAGTGCACTAAGGAACAGCTACATTAGTATCTTATTAATTCCCAACAGTCGTTGTCCCTTACATGGTATCCAACACACCTATACAGAATTCTGCCTAATCGATGTGCAAAGGCTGCGGGAACATGGCTCATTATGCACTCTACCTCCCCACCTCTGCTCTCAGCAGGGGGCACCGCGTGGGGCTTGATCAGAGAAACCCAGGGCTTACTTAGAATTTCCAAGGTGATAATTCGATATCGTGGAGATGGAAACCCTAGGAAATTGTTTGAGCAGGTAAACAGTGTCAAGGGTGGATGTTGTCACCTACTTCTATTATTATTCCTGGAGGAAAAGATGTCACCTGGAACTTGGGTTGTAGCATCGGTATCACCATTTACAATTTAGAACTTGCAGCATAATTACCTAAACCAAACATGTTCATAAAGAATCACCGGGGAAGAAAGCAGAGGTGGCCGAGGCAAAGTCATCCAGTTTCTGTTAGTCATTTGTTCATCCACTCAGAACAGACTTGCAAAGCACTGACTCTGCCAGGCTCAGCGTTTGGCCCTTCCGACAAGAGGAGAGGGGGACAGTGAAGAAGGAGGAACACTCAAACCGTGGCGGCACGGCCAGCTGTAAGCTCTGCCTTCAGGACGTCCCTTTTGGGGCCAGATTCACCTGTACTGTTACTCAGTGGGCAAGGAAATAACAGAAAATCATCAGGTTTTTCACAGGTGAAGATGATACCTGAATATAGATGTGGAGGCTATTGGGGAAACCATGGGAGCAAACTTGGACAATTCACTTCCCAAGGACAAGTTTTGTAAAGTGGGAACGCTGAAAACTTTGTGTCTTTTTTGAAGTGAAGATTGAAATACAGGGTGGACATAAGGTTCATGTGCAAAACCTATGTCCACCCTGTATTTGAGATGCTTATGTCTCTGCTTGGGCAGGTCCGAAATGATTTCTATAACCCATACATTAGGAAGATTTTAAGGCAAACTCACCTACTGTGGGAGCATTACTGTTATTAACTAGGGAGGGAACAGGAGACTGAGGACTGCCCTGCAGAGTATCAAATGTCCGCAGAGCGTCACTCCTACCATTTCCCCAAAATCATTTCACCTGGGCATATGGCGAAACGATTTTTTTTTTTTCTATTTGTCCTTCATTTTTATTTTTTCCTGATTTCTAATTCGTGTGTCCCTGTTTAGGACTCATTTTCTCCTTTAACCAAAGTTTTCATTGCTTGGTGAAATTTATTCTTCCTCTTTTAGCTACAGGCCCCTTTCTTGAACTACTTTAAGTTCCTGCCTTGATTTCCTTCCAGTGATGAGCAAACTCCCTGTCTCTAAGGCAGGGAGTTCATTACATTCAGGCTCCCATATGTTGTTCTAGCAGGAAGAGAAACCTATTATATGCCAAAGAAACACTTCCCACTGCCTCACTTCTGCTGCAGAGAGTGTCTCTGGGCATAATCAGGCTTCTCGACTGAAGATCCAATAATAAATGTCCATTAGCATTACAGTCGAAACCCAAATCTAGATATTCAAATTCTTAGTCCATCTCTATATATTTGCATGTGTGTGTGTGTACATGTACACAGGGAGGCCATCAAGTCTGTGTGCAATTTAAAATAGGTGGCCACCCTGTATATATTTAAAATATGCACATATATGTCTGTATATATGTATAAAATCAGAAGCCTTATTCAATCCTCATAGATTCACTCATTTATCCAACAATGCTATTGAACACACTGCATTCCAGGCATATTCCAGATTGTGGGTATATAAGGAACAAAAAAGCCTGAGTCTGCTACAGCTTACATTCTGGTGGGAAACAGACAGCAACGAAACAAAAAGTAGATTTGATATGTGAGTTGGCGACAAGTGCTAGGAAGAAAAATAAAGCAGACAAGGGAGCCCATGGGCCAAAAGATGGGTCAGGGGAAGTTTGCTCTTTTAAGTGGCTTGGACAGGGATGGTGACATCTCAGGAGACACCTGAAGAAGGTGAAGGACCAAGGTAGGGGTGACCATACAGAGAGCATTAGAGGCAAAGGAGTTGCAGGTGCAAAACTCTGAAGTAGGACTGTGCTCAGGCCCTTCCAGATGCAAGAGGCAGTTGTCTCCCCGAATCAGACAGCTTGGCAGAGAGGGTAGGACAGAGAAGCACCAACCCCACAGAAAACTGTGCAACTAGTGGCCCCTGGAGTTGCGCAATGAGTCAGCCCTTGCAAAGAGGCTGGCGTGGCTTGGGTAGAGAGAGAAGGAAGGGGGAGCGGTAGAAAATGAGGTCTGAGAGGTGGTGAGGGGACAAGGGGGCTGATCGTGGAGGGCTCTGTAGGCCTGCGGTTTACTCAGTGGTGTGCTGGTGAATGCTTAGGAGAACGGAGGGGAAGCGATTTGGCTTTGGTCTGTAGCATTTGTCAGTTGCTACAATGGCAGTGGTCTCCCCTCGGCTAAGTCCGAGCCTGATGTGCTGAATGGGAGCTGAGAACAGCGGTGCAGCAGGATGTCCTTGCATAGTATTTTTAGCCTGCAGGTATTTATCAACAAACAGCTGCAAGAGCAAAGATAATAGCAAAGTGCAATAAAATCATTAGACATTGATGAGTTTCGAGGATTGATTACCTTGGCTTTAAATATAACTTATGAAATTATAGGTTTATATTTCTTTTTAAGAATGACTATGCTTAAGTACCTTGCAGAATTCTCAGAAGCGGTCAGCTCTCTTAAAATGGCCTGACCCAGCTTCAGCACAGCACTGGTTTTGCTCTGAGTGAGGCTCTATGAGCAGTAGAGATACATCATCAGACTGGACTTTTAAAAGGACCTGCTGAACTAAGAGCAGGTGGTAGGAGGTCAGAGTTAGGAGGTTTTGCAAAGCCCTTGGTTTAGTGTAGAATAATCGGACAACCCCTGCCTGTGGCCTGTTTCCTTCCCGTTGGCTTCAGAGCATGAGAATGTGAACCCCATCTTTGTGCCTTACCTCAATTTCTGTGCTCTCAGATGCCAAGTTTCTTCCTAGTTAATTTTTCGGAAATCAGGGTTAAATTGAGCTCTATCTCAAAAATGATTGTGTACATTTAATATATGCCATTTATTTTTCCTAAAAAGCTGGGATTAAATCTCCATGGGCCTGGCAACTGATGGCATTTTACAATAAAGAAAAGATTCTGTTTCGCTTTGTGAGCCACAGGATCGATCGTTGTAAAGTTTTGTCTGTGCCCTATAAGTGACTAAAACTGATTAAGGTTTGGAATATAAATATACACTTCATAAATAAAGCCTAAGGAAAGTAAGAATGTTTTCACAAGAGAGGCAACCCCCCCCACCACCACATGTGTGGGGAAAGGTGCAGGGGGGTGGGATCCTGGAATCACATGGTCAGGGAAGGCAGCGAGTTCTCTGATTATGTAAGACAGACGACCATGCAGGGATGTGATTTAAGGAGCATTTCCTCCCTTTTCCGGCAGCTTGCAAAGACATATTACACTCCCTCTACTTCATTCCTTTGGGCTTAAAATGTTGCCTGCAGGTGATCCCTGTTAAAATGTCTAGAAGTGACCCAGGAGGCACGGCACCGTTCACAGAGGGACCATTAGAAAGATTAACGGGAGGGCAGCGCCCAGAGGAAATGAGGCAGGAAAATGTAAATGGAGAGTCAGTGTTGGATACAGATCCAGTGGAGAGACTCCCAGAGCCAAGTGATGCCTGCCCCTGTGTGAACAGCCCGTGGCCACCAGGAGCCTCCCTCCTTGGGCTGTTGGGACCCTTCCCCCGCCCATCCGGCCACTTGCCTGCATTGTAATCACTGCTTATTCACATGCCTCTGTGCCTGTAGTGGGCCCTATAAGTTGTTGCCATTGGTTTGACACAGATTAATTCTTCCTTCGTTCTTTTCTCTCCAGCCAAGGATAATTACATTTGTATATTATCCTATCACACTGCAGTTATTATAATATCACATCCAAATCTCAGTTTATTACATAACTCCAGAAACAAAAGCCATTCAATAAAAAATATATTTTTCAAGCAGTAATTAACTCTTAGAAAGAGAAGTTTCATTTTCATAACTGGTGAAAATAATTTAACATGAATATAATGGACGTTGGATGATTATTGTCGTTGGAATTCAGGTATGTGGCAATACTTGATGAGACATTATCTGGAAAGCATGATCAATTTAAATGAGCGCCAACATGATGGTGAACCCAAACAAAACATAAGCACGGGGATAGTTATAACTATCCCGTTATTTGCTACTCGTCCAGGTGATCTGTTTAAAGTTATTAATTTGTTCTCTTAATCTTCTTAAAATAGAGCTGAGACCCACACCTCTCTGGTGTATGTGGACCCCGGATGAACCGGCATTGCTCCTGTCCGATATTCTTCGCTTTATCAGCAATACCAAGGCTCCCTGGCCTACAGTGCCCCTGAGCCAGACACACATCCCCTACTTCAACAGAACTATTCTGTTACCATCTGTATCTTATCTATTAGGATTCGCCATCTGATTCTATTTTCGGAAGAATCCCTGTTACCTTTGAATAATGGATTGATCCTTGCTATTAATGATATCTTCCCAAAAGAGCTCAAAACAGATTAACTGAACAACTTTAAAACCACTGGTCTAGCACACAGGTCATCCTAAAGATGGCCTGGACAGGATACTGCTTAAAGGGATGAGAAATGACATGGACGGCCCTTCTTGGAGGATTATGAGTATCCAAGAAAAACTTTTCTGTTTTTAAGAAAGATACAAATGAAAGCCACAATTTCAAATAGTTCTATTCACACCTGATGTTTTCTGAGACTATAGTATACATGTGCTGTGTTTTGTGTTTCTCCCATTTCATTACTATGAAGTCTGATTTTACTTCATTTTTACAGATCAGAAAAAATGAAACACGCATATTGCTCTGCCTGGACCTAAAGTCACGTCCTATCTGACTTTGTTTTAGCTCTGGGAACCTCTGACATTTACTCAGTATTTTACTGTGTGTATCATAAATAGCTGCCTCCCGAGGTGCGGAAGGTTTGGCCTTGCCCAGAGTCAGTAATTGGGTTGGATGGTCAGTCTGTGGCTCTCGCCTGTAGGCCAACTTTCCTGTTTGCTCTGGGACTCTTCGCAGGGTAGTTTTGGTGTGGGAGAAGGGGAAGACGAGAAATAAATGAAACCACACTGCAGGATTAAACCTGAAATGTTATTTGGTGGAAAAAGTATTCCCAGGCTAAACTCAAGTTCTTTCATTCACTACTCTACACACGTCGTAAATCAGCCAGAAGAGAGCTATTTCCATATTTTAAATTGCTGCAAAAATCTCTCCAACATCCTCATTTTGCAGATAAAGCTTCAACATTATGTGAAGCAATGTATGTTGAATTTTAATGTTCATTTCAGAAATCATAGTTACTTGGTGGGGTTTTGGCGCTCTTCTCCCACACAACTGTAACCTAATTTGGTTTATGGGATGTGTTTACTTCTGCTGTTTATTACGAAAATGCTTTCTAAGCTTATGGCTCAGCTATTTAGAAAACCAAAGAAAGAGTCCCTATTGCCTTTGAATAATGTATTGATCCTTGCTAATATCTTACTGAAATAACTCAAAACTGATTTAAAAATGCACTGGATATTATTTTAGCCATTCTGGTATATGACTTATGTTATAAGTCTCATAAATCTTTTCAAAATATTTTTAAAAACTTGAAAAAACTATGAGACAGAGAAAAAGCACCATTGGTAAATATTTAAGTATTATTTGAAAACATCACAGAAATATGCTTTTTAAAAATGTCTCAGATATTTTAAAATATATAAACTAGAAAATCCTTAAATTAAATCTGTGCTATAAAATATAAGGCCATGTTGGGGCAGTGCCTGTGCATCAGTGGGTAGGGCGCTGGCCCCATATACTGAGGGTGGTGGGTTCAAACATGGCCCTGGTCAAACTACAACAAAAAATAGCCGAGCGTTGTGACAGGCATCTATAGGCCCAGCTACTCGGGAGGCTGAGGCAAGAGAATTGCCTAAGCCCAAGAGCTGGAGGTTGGAGGTTTCTGTGAGCTGTGATGCTACAGCACTCTAGCCAGGGCCACAAAGTGAGACTCTGTCTCTTAAAAAAAAATACACACACACACACATAGCCATGTTAATGTCATTTTGCATTTTTAGAGTAAAAAAATTTAAAAACCTAAACACTTTGTTAAATTTAAACACTTATGTCAAAAAATTTAACTTTTAATCATTTGAATATATATTTTAAGCTCTAATTTATGAAACACATATCAAACATAGTTGGTTATTGGATATATAAACTTAATTTATACACCAGGTACTTTTTTAGAGGTCTCTTGTTACATAAAGCATATCAGGTCTAGTTCTATTCCAAGTCTTTGTTACTATGATGTGGTGATGTGAATATCAGCATGAGTCTTACCATGTTTCAGAAACAGAGATAAAAGCTCCCCAACATTCCACAGATCTTTGAGCTCCTAGACAATTGCGTATGTGTGTGTGTGTTTGAGAGCAAGGAGGAAGAGATGGAGCAAGAATTTACTGTAATTCACGTTGTGATTTATTGGATACTAATCTTGAGAACACAAACATTTCAAAGGTCAGCTTTACCTCGTGAAAAACAAAGATTCTGCAAATTTGATACTGATGAGTCCTGTTTATCCAGTAGAGGAAGTCAGACAAATATTACATTAAATCTGGATCACAGAATTTTATTATAGGTAGAAGTCTCTCTGGGTGTAGATGTGCTAATATTAAACAGAACAGTGCTATGAAACATTTTCCTTGAATTGCTAAAGTAAATAAGATATGCTTATCAAAGTAAGGAAGGGTAATTATTTATAAAATTAAAATCAATTTTAATTTTGTAGGACTATAATTAGAAGTTTTATAGCTACAAACATATTCCTTTGAAAACTAAGGAACCTTCTTAGACCTGCAATTTTCAAGTCCATAAGTCTATTGAGCTATTCTTTAGGCAGTTTCACTTTTAAAACTTTACTCTTGTTCAACATCTCCTCATATTCCCATTTCCTACTTTCTCCTTTGGTTTTTTTTTTTTATAATTTTATTGAATCATAATTCTGTACATTGGTGCAATCATAGGGCACGATTCATATACATTCAGAAATGTTTTGATCGTACTAGCCTTCATGGCATTTTCTTGATCACTATATAAAGACATTGATACTCTACATTTAATAAGTTTCCCCAGTACCCTGCTAAGATGCACCATAGGTGTGATCCCACCAATTGCCCTCCCTCCACCCATACTCCCCCCTCCCCACCCCTCCCTTTCCCCTTTCCTGAAACCCACTTTTTTTTTTGGTAGAGACAGAATCTCACTTTATCACCCTTGGTAGAGTGCCGTGGCATCACACAACTCACAGCAACCTCCAACTCCTGGGCTTAGGTGATTCTCTTGCCTCAGCTTCCTGAGTAGCTGGGACTACAGGCGCCAGCCACAACGCCCAGCTATTTTTTTGTTGCAGTTTAGTAGGGGCCAGGTTTGAACCCATCACCCTTGGTATATGCGGCTGGTGCCCTACTCACTGAGCCACAGACGCCACCCACACCTAGCTATTTTTAGAGTTGGGGTCTCTCTCTGTCTCAGGCTGGTCTCAAACCTGTGAGCTCAGGCGATCTGCCCACCTCAGCCTCCCAAAGTGCTAAGGATTACAGGTGTGAGCCACTGCACCCAGCCAAGTATGTCACCTTTAGACCTTATATTTAGTGGATTCCAGTTTTGTTTGCCTGTGTGGCCTATAAAGTATGCACAGATGCTCGTTGTAACAGAGGAAGTGCAAACAATCTAAATGACCAAAAAATAGAAAAATGAGGAATGAAAGTCTACTAAAGCTGATAAAGAGTATCTATCAGAGCAACAGAAAGCAGTATCCTTATTGATAAAAGAGCAATGCAATTATAGTCAGGGATAATTCAAAAATGGCTCTTGTGAGACCCATGAACATTATCTCCAAATCCTTTGAAACTAAAATAATGGACCACAAAATTTGCAAATAATTAAGAAAACTGATAGTCTTCTTGTATTCTAGCTACAATCATTGTAAAGATGTATTTAAATGGATATATAGGCAACACCATTTTTTTAAAGGTGCAGAAAGAAACAGCAATGTAATGAAAAACTTCATTACATAGAAGATATAGATCGTATTTATGAATATGAAATCTCAATATTGTACAGATACTAGTTTTCCCCGAATAATACACAAATAATAAAAAATAGAAAATTTCAAGATTTTAATTAAAATCTGAAAATTTTTTGAAATTATTCTGATGTGTATTTAGAGGAATTTATGCATTTGTAAGACACTATGTATATTTATATATATATATATATCACACATACACATATATACACACACACATATATATATTTGTGAAATAAGTTGTATAATATAGGAACTTTTCCTAAGAATTACTAAAGCATTAAGGAATTAAAATATGTATGGAATTTAAGTATTAACGTCTGTTATAGGGACAGAGCCATAACACAGAAGAATGAGTCCAGAAACTCATAATGCACATGGATCTATGTGTCTGTCGGTCTGTAGGATAATGATGTTATATTACTGAGGGGGCATTTCAGAAAAGTAGGATTAACTATAGAAGAGCCTTGGGGTAACTAGCTATACATTTGGCAAAAATGATGCCAAATCCCTTTCTTTAAATTAAAAAATATATATATTTACATACATAATACATATAAATTCCACATGTATTTGAATTCCTTAATGTGTTAGTAATTCTTAGGAGAAGTTCCCATATTATATAACTTATTTTGCATATATAACTTATGTGTATATTATATACATATACATAGTGTCTTACAAATGCATTAATTCGTATATATATGTATATATATAAAATTTAAAGGAAGCGATTTAGCATATATATATATATATAAAAAACATTTATTTTTTTTTTGAGAGAGAGAACTTCAATTGCCCAGGCTAGAGTGCCATGGTGTCACAGCTCACAGTAACCTCAAACTCCTGGGCTCAAGCGATCCTCCTACCTCAGCCTCCCAAGTATCTGGGACTACAGGTGCTCAGTACAATGCCTAGCTGCTTTCTTTATTTATAATAGGAACAGGGTCTCGCTTTTACTGAAGCTTGTCTCAAACTCCTGGCTCAAGGGATTCTCCACCTCGGTCTCCTAAAAGTGCTAGGATTACAGGCGTGAGTCATTGCACTAGGGCAAATAAGTATGTTCTTTCATGTGGAGACATGGCATACTTTACCAACAACAACAAGAAAGACAGAAACCATCTAGAAATCTAAAAGGTATAACTATAAAAATTTTAATATTATAGTTTGCTCCACAGCTATTGATTTCTTTTGCTTTTCTTTACTTTTTTTCCTATAGTGACCTTTTTTAGAGTTAGGGAAAAGAAGCAAAAAAAGAACTAAAAAAGAAAAAGATTAGACAAGAATAATTTATAGTCAGTCCACCTGTAGAAACTGTGTTACTAGTCCTCACTAATGTACTCTTGTGCATGAATTTACACATAGAAAAGAAAATCACAGTAGCCTGAGCTTTGATAGGACATTGTTTGATAACCACGTCAGTATTTTGTAGCGGTGTGTGGATCATGAAAAACACAGTAGTCTGATTTCTTTATTGTACAGATGAGGAAACTCAGGGTTCCTGATAATGCTAATCCTTCTTTCAGTATAGCATAGTGTCACCTGGGTTATGTTAAGAATATTTTGACACAGTGTGGCACCTGTGGCTCAAAGGAGTAGGGCACCAGCCCCATATACTGGAGGTGGCAGGTTCAAACCCAACCCTAGCCAAAACTGCAAAAAAACAAAACAAAACAGTATTTTGACATACAAAAGAAAGAAATATTTTCTAAGGTTTTCTGAAAATAAGCAGACTTCAATTCCAATTGGGAAGAAAATACGGAGTTATCAGAGGGAAACAAATATGAAAATGATCTGTCATGTTCAAGGTGCCCCAATTGGATAAACCAGTGTAATGGACATTTAGAAGACTTAGCACCCATTTTCATTTTCCATTGTTTATCCAATGTGTAGGACATCCCTAGCATTTTGCAAAGTGTAAGTAAATAATATGAATTAACAAATGTTTGTAAATTTCCTTTCGTCCAAACTGAATTAGGAAGAAAATTCCTGCTCTCTTGGCACACGCTGTACAGTAGAATAGGCTCCTAAAGTTTAGCCCAGCAGTTTAGGTAACTGTTTGATTTATATACTTTTATTTTCTGGTTATGTATTGGATAAGAAGGTGCTATCAAAATGATAAACCAAAAATACTTGTAATATGTATCAGGGATGTTTAAATGTGGATCTGAATAGGAAGAGAGAGAACAATGAGTGTTGTAAGAGCCGAATGAATGGAAGTATTGTGAGCGTGGAACAGAGAAGCCATCAGGGAGGAGGTGGCAGTTAGAAAACTATTTTCCCCTATTGGGGGGAAGGAGTCCCTGGCAAAAGAAGCCCTAAGGGGGCACAGCAGGGAGTATCAGTAAGTCTAGAGATAAAAGAGAATCAGAAGAGAATTAATTCAACCATTCCATATTAATGAGTTCAATGACAGAGAGAATAAGGTCAGGATATTTCTAAAGGACCAGCAAGTTCCTTTTGTTTCATTATTACCTTGAACAGGTTCATCTTTTCTATAACATTTTCATAAAAGTATATATTCTCAAAAAGTAAAAACTGAACCTTTTTTTTTTTTTTTTGCCAATTAGTAGGTCCAGGCTGACATCTATTACATGTATATAGTATATGGCAGTGGAGTCTGGGCTGGTGGTGCACCCCTCACACAGTAGTGTATATTATACCCCGCAGGTAGGTTTTTATACCTCAGCCTCTGTGTGTCTGTCCACTACACCACTCATCGTAGTCTTTGTACAGCCATAGTTTAGCGCTCATGGTTTCCGTTTCTGAGTTAGGGCAGTGGCTTCACAGTTCATTGTGAAAGTGAAGTCCCTGTTCACTTAGGGCAATGACTTCTAGTTCTATCCGGGTTGCTGCAAAAAAAACCACTATTTCATTCTTTTTTATGTCCAGGTAGTACTCTATGGTATACATTTTCTTTATCCACTGTTCAGCTGATGAGACCTTAGGTTGATGCCCTCTCTTTACAATTGTAAGTGTGTTGTAATGAACATATGACTGCAGATATCTTTTTGATATACAGTAGAACCTCTGTATGTTGACCACCAAGGGACTGTAATAAACTAGCCAACATATGGAGGTGGGCAACATAAGGAACTAGGCTTCCTGTACTGATATGTACATGGGCTTTACCTGGTACAGCTTTTTTTGAGACAGTGTCTCATTATGTCACCCTTGGTAGAGTGCTGTGGCGTCACAGCTCACAGCAACCTCAAACTCTTGGGCTTAAGAGATTCTCTTGCCTCAGCCTCCCAAGTAGCTGGGACTATAGGTGCCCCCCCACAACGCCCGGCTATTTTTTTGTTATTGTTGTCATTGTTTAGCAGGCCCTGGCTGTGTTTGAACCCACCGGTCCTGGTGCATGTGGCTGGCTACCAAACTACTGAGCTACAGGCAGCGAGTCCCCTTGTACAGTTTTTATTAGAGTATATCACATGAGATCATATATCATCCAGACACAGTAAAATCACAGATAAAATATCAAAAATCAATATGTTTGTTGTTTCCTCATGGTTTAATCATTTTTTTGAAAAAAGAGTCAATCTTGTTCTGTTTCTTATTCTTATTACAAAGCTAAGTGGAGAAAGCAGTTTCATTGTTGGCTACACCACTCAGCATACCGGGGCATTTTTTCATAGCAAATGATTTCAATTGAATTATCAGATGCCTGACATCCTCTTATTTTGGAGTCTGCAATTTCTGTGTCATCCTCACCTGCTTCTTCCACTTCATTAGGTGCTTCATGCACTTCTACACTGGTCTGCAATATCACCTGGAAAATTGCTTAGCATCATGGCAGGTACCTGTAGCCTCAGCTACTCAGGAGGCTGAGGCAAGAGGATGGCTTGGGCCCAGGAGTTTGAGGTTGTTGTGACTTATGACACAATGGCACTTTAGGGTGACAGAGTCAGACTCTAACATGCCCCCACTAAAACCCAGTTTGATTATTAGACACTTTGTCTATTCCTAACATAGTTTCCGATCCATGCCTTAAACACAGACCATAGGGGTTCTGGAATGTAGCCTTAGGACAGGAACATAAGCCCAAGTTTCCTGTGAAGTTCCACATCTCACTTTAAAGATTCACACAGTTTTTGTATTGTATCCCATATTATATCTGCAGGTAAAATCAAATCCCCAGAAACAGAGGAGCGTGAGCCCCAGGGCCTGACAGATCTCAGGCGTCTGCTCCTGGGAAGCACACCCTCCAGTCACATAAACTCAGAAGACCTCCTGTGTTTTGCAAAGTTTATTCTTAGGAGGTGATGGGCTTCATTCTTCAGTGTTTCCCAGCAAAGCCTGTTGCTTAAACATGAGTAGAAAATAATCACAGATAAAAAAAGTTGGATTTTTGGAGCAAGATAAAAAATGGTTAGAAGAATGGCTATTCCAGAGAAATGTCTCAAAGACCAGCAGAATGAGGGGCGTACAAGCTGAGAGAATGGGAGCATGTGAGGGTTGGGAGCAGTCACCAGAGTGTTCTCGCCACCCTAGCATTGCGGCTCCCCGAACATCTCAGGAGTCAGCTTAACGGCCCGTGTTACATTGTGACGTTGTGTTGCTCAGTACTTATGCTATAAGAGCTAAATTATGCTCCTCATACTCACTTTACTAAGAGAAAGAAGTGTCTCAGACATTGTAGAATCACTCTTACAAATACTAGCTTTTTAATTTATTTTCATTGATTGATTGATTTTAAATCATAGCTGTGTACATTACTGCAATCATGGGGTACAATGTGCTGGCTGCATATACAATCTGAAATATTTTCATTCAACTGTTTGGCATAATCTTCATGAGATTATCACATTTATTGTATGAAAACATTTGTAATCTGCATTTAGTAGGTTTCACCTGTACCCTTCTAAGATGCACCGTAAATGTGATCCCACCATTTACCCTCTCTTTTTGTTTTTTGAGACAGTCTCATTTTGTTGCCCTGGGTAGAGTGCCATGGCATCATAGCTCACAGCAACCTCAAACTCTTGGGCTCAAGTGATCCTTTTGCTCAGTGTCTCAAGTAGCTGGGACTGTAGGGGCCTCTGACAACATCCGGCTAGTTTGGTTTGTTTGTTTGTTTGTTGGCTTCTTTTTTAAGAGATGGGGTCTGACTCTTGTTCAGGCTCAAGCAGTCCACCCAACTTGGCCTCCCAGCATGCTAAGATTACAGGCAAAGGCCACTGTGCATGGCCTCAAACACTATTTTTTAATGCTTCATCAAGCCCTTCAGTAAGCTTGTTTCAGAAAACTGTAGATGTGGGTATGAGAGAGAGAAAAGGAAGAGAGAAACAATGAGAGTGTGAGTGGGCAATGTGCAAATTCAACTAGAGGGATTATAGCCCTGTGGCTTGGATCTGAGTTGATTTAAACCACAACACAAAAAGATTTCTGTAAATACACTGTTTTCCAATTCTTTTTTGTGTCTTGTATACATGCTTTTATGAAAACTAGGTTGATTACAGAAGGGACAGTTTGAACCTTTTTTTTTTTTTTTTTAGTATGAACAGTTAAAAAATTGTGGTTACAGAAAACTCATCTTGTGAGTGATTGAGTTTCAAGAGTAAATTAAATTGGATCCTACTAAGTGGGGAACCAGAAAGCATTAAACCTTTTTCCTGGACATTTTCATTAATAACAGAGCTGTTCATAGTAGCTGGGCACATAGAACCTGTCAGTTAAGAAGCATTTCTTCATTACAAAGCCACAAGTTTATCCCTCTTGAGTTTTTCTGCCCTCCCCTTCTTATGCAAGAATTAATATCTTTAATAGAAGTAGTGAAAATTATGAATATGTTCTCATTTTAAATACAAGATATAGGGAATCCTTCTTTGCTTTGATCTCATAACGGATATTAAACACTGACCCACAAATTTATGCAAACATAAATACTGGATTAAAATGTCCTTTGCATGCAAATCAATCCTGAAAGGATCATGGTTATTGCCAGATTCTTACAAATGTTTGCCACGAACTGACTTGTTCATATATATACACCTATGTAACCTAAGGTAATTAACAGCACTGATTTATAAAGCTGAGTACCCAGAGCTTTTATTTTATCCTTTCTAAAGGTCACTCCATATGGCATATATGGTAATCTTGATCCATAAATAGTTCTCTAATTCCTTAAATGTAAACAACTAGAGGACATGTGTTGCCATAGTTGCAAAGGGACTGTTGTTCACAATTACACTTTTAAATCTTCAATGGCAAAATGATTTTCACAATGTTTTGCAAGTGCAAGGTAGTATGAAACTTTCTGAAATAAGTCTTTCTCAAATGGAAATTTTCCACACAGGAGCTCTCCAAAGGATGATTATTTTGTAGGCAAAAGGCAAGGCGTTAATGACTAAGAAGCAGATTCTGATTGAAAGAGTAATGGAAGATGCAAGACTTCTATCGTGACCCCAACCGGGACCACACTCTTCCTTGAGAAAGCAATTTAACAGCAGTTCTGAACTTCAGTGTTCCCATCTGTTAAATGGAGATTATTAAGAACACCTCCTGTTTGAAGATAAACAAACGTGGAAGTTAAAAGAAAAAGTAATGAGATCTTTGAAGGAGAAGAAAGAGCCTTATGTTAATTTGGAGACTTTTTTCTTTATATAAAGTTTACTGACAAATTTTAATTAGACACATCATTCAGAAATTTGTTTTTAATGATTATGAGACTCAGTTATGAAACTTCATACAAAAGATGCTGACTATTTTATTGGTATGATACAGCCAGGTCTAAGCACACTGATCATGCTTTTTGGTTTTTTGGAGATTGCTCTAGTATATCTAGTTTGTTGAATTCACCAGACATTTACTTACATGCAATCCCATGCTAGGTATAAAGGATATAAAAATAAAAAGACATCAAAGATAAACAAGTTGCCTTCATGCTGCTGGGAATCTAATAAAACCAAGAGGCATTTGAGAGAGACAATTATAAGGCAGGTGGTAAGTCATGAAGACAAATTGCAATGAGGATGAACAGGTGGGAATCTCAGGTTAAACAATTGCTTGTTTCACCCTCTCCTAATGGTATTTAACACCTTTCTGATAGGACTTCGCATCACCGTAAATCACTATGCCAACAGTAAGAACATAGTGTGACACACAATTAAAAAGTCGAGCTGAGGGCAGCACCTGTGGCTGACGGAGTAGGACGCTGGCCCCTTCTACCAGAGGTGGTGGGTTCAAACCCAGCCCTGGCCAAAAAACAAACAAACAAAAAAAACTGCAAGCAATAAATAAATAAGAAGTCAAGCTGAATCCATTAAAACTTAGATGAAATCAGTGGGGAAAAAGAGGTACAGACCTATCTTAGAGGTAGTGGGTTTGGATTCACACTGCTTCAGTAAGGGAAATATTGCAGTAAAGCAAATATCGCCCAATTGTTTGGTTTCCTAACGCATATAAAACTCATGTTTACAATATACTGCTGTCTGCTAAGTGCGCTCCAGCATTGTGTCGAAAAAAAGTACATATATTAACTAAAAAATACTTTGTTGTTAAAAAAAAAATTGCTGATGATCATCTGAGCCTTCAACGAGTCCTGGTTTTTTGCTTGTGGAGGGTCTTGCCTAGGGGTCGAGGGCTCTGATTCCTCACCGCGGTGGTCTCGAAGGGTTGAGTGTGTCTTCAGATAGAACAGTGATGACGTTTCCTGCACTGACTGACTCTCCCTTTCAATGAATATTTCTGTGGCCTGTGATGCTGTGTGATAGCGTTTTATCCACAGTAAAATTTCTTCCAAAATTGGAGTCAATCCTCTCAAACCCTGCCATGGATTTATCAACTAAGTTTAGTCTAAACCCTTTGTTGTCATGCCAACACCATTCACGGCAGCTTATCCAGGAGTGGCTTCCGTCTCAAGAAACCACTTTCTTTGCACATCCACAAGAAGCGAAATTGAAAAATCAGTTCAATTTCGATCATGAGATTGCAGCAATTCAGTCACATCTTCAGGCACCGTTTCTAGTTCTGGTTCCCTTGCTGTTTTCACCATATCTGCAGTTACTTCCTCCACTAAGGTCTTGAACCCCTCAAAGTCATGTATGGCAGTTGAATCAACTGCTTCCAAACTGCTGTTAATGTCAATATTTTGAATACCTTCCATAAATCATGAATGTTCTTAATGACACCTAGAATGTTTAGTCATTCCCAAAAGAAATTTGCTTTGCCCAGATTCCTCAGAGAAATCACCATCTATGATACCTATATCCTTAGGAAATACATTCCTTAAATATTAAAACTTGTCAAAATGACTTCTTGGTCCCGGAACTGCAGAATGGGTGCCATGTGAACAGCCATGAAGACAACTTTAAACTCCTCGTACCTCTCTGTCGGAGCTCTCAGTGACTGGATGCATTTGCAGGGAGTTTGAAAGGAATCTTTTTCTTTTTTTGTAGAGACAGAGTCTCACTTTACTGCCCTTGGTAGAGTGCTGTGGTGTCACACAGCTCACCGCAACCTCCAACTCCTGGGCTTAGGTGATTCTCTTGCTTCAGCCTCCCCAGTAGCTGGGAATACAGGCACCCACTACAACGTCCAGCTATTTTTCTGTTTTGCAGTTCGGCCGAGGCGGGGTTTGAACCCACCACCTTCGGTATATGGGGCCAGTGCCCTACTTGACGAGCCACAGGCACTGCCCTAAAAGGAATCTTTCTGATTAACAACAGTTCTTAACAGTGGGCCCCAAATATATAGTAAACCGTGCTGTAAGCAGATACACTGTATCTGGGCTTTGTTGTTCTATCTGAAGAGCATAGCCAGAGTAGAGTCGGCATCATTCTTAATGGCCTTCAGATTGTCATCATGGTAAATGAGCATTGGCTTGAACTTAGAATCACCAGCTTCATCAGCCCTTCAGAAGAGCTAATCCTTCCAAGCTTTAAAGCCAGGCACTAGCTTCTCCTGTCTAACTAGGAAAGTCTTAGATGGCATCTTCTTCCAATAGGAGACATTTCATCTACTAATGCATTAAAATCTTTTGTTTAGTGCAGCCAATGTCATCAGTGATCTTGGCTGGACCTTCCGGGTAACTTACTGCAGCTTCTCCATCAGCACTGCTGCTTCACCTTACACCCTTATGTTATGAAGATGGATTCTTCCACTAAACATCATTGACCAACCTCTGCAAGCTTCGGACTTTTCTTCTGCAGCTTCCTCCCCTCTCTCATCCTTTATAGAAATGGAGAGAGTGGCTTGCTATGGTTATGCTTTGACGTAAGAAAATGTTGTCTCTTCTTTGGTCTTCTGTTCACACCACTAAAACTGTCTGGATATCAGCAACCAGACTGTTTCAGTGTCTTATCATTCCTATCATTCATGTGTTCACTGAAATAGCCCTTTCTCCTTTGTATTCACTACTTGACTGGTGCAAGAGGCCTAGCATTGACCTATATATGTTTTTGAGATGTCTTTCTTATTGAACTTAATCATTTCCAGCTGTTGATTAAAAGTGAGAGACATGCAACTTTTCCTTTTCTTTAATTTGAATGCTTAGAGACCATTGTAGGGTTATTAACTGGCCTAGTTTCAGTTATGTTGCATCTCTGGGTATGGGCCAAAAGAGAGAGAGAGAGAGAGAAAAGGTCAGTCACTGAGGGAGTCAGAAAACACAACAACTATTGTTGATCAGGTTTGTTGTCATGTTATGAGAACAGTTCATGGCACCTGAAAACAATTATCAAAATAACATCAGAGGTCACAGACCACCACAAAAGATGTAATGATAAGGTTCAAAATATGCAAGAATTACCAAAATAGGACACAGAGAAACAAAGGGAGCATGTGCTGTTGTAAAAATGGTGCTGATCATAAAGTGAATAACGCAATAAAAGGTGTCACATAAATGTGTTCTCTGGGTTTTGCACAGAGTTACCACAAAACTTCAATTTGGTTAAAACACTGGCTGCATCTGCAGAGTGCAGTGCAGTGAGGTGCGTTGAATCAGGGTCTGCCTGCAGTGTCTTGACAACCCACCTGCTAGATACTTTTCCTTTTCCCATTTTCCCTCTGATGAAACTCTGTGAAACAAAAATCTGACTTCTCAGAGATGAGAAAACCTGGGCTCAGAGCAGTACAGTCACTTTCTCTGCATTGGCTGTCTAATACCCGGTATGGCCTAGATTTTTTTTTTTTTAATCAGGCATTTACACAGCCTCAGTCAATGCCAGGCACCATCACAAATGCTCTATAAACATGTAGTCATCGGAGGTCTGCCTTAGGGTCTTGCTCTAATCTCAGAATCTTTCAGCGTGTGAGTGTGTGTGTGTGTGTGTGGTATGTGAAGATGTAAGTGGCAATGTGAATATTTTAATGTACTTACAGATTAGCTGAATTAAGCCAATCTTGGTTAGGTTCTCCAAAGCCGTATGTGTGATGACCTCAAGCTGTTGATTGAATAGGGGGATTTGATTGCATGAAAATTCTTGCCTTCCACACTTTGGGAACACAGAGATGACAACAGTGTTCCTGCCCTATAATGCTTAGTAGAAGAAACACAAAAGGGCTTAAAACAGTTTGCGGGAAAGCAATAAATACGCTCGCCATGGGCATGCAAATACCTAATCTGGACTTTTCAGGCCATTCAGTTAATTATGATTTTTAAAAGTCGGAATACTCATTGATACTGTTTGCACTTTACCTTATTAATTTGCTCATATATATTTCATTTGCACTGTACATGAAACGTGTTTTGTAGATATGTGTGAAATACAAGAGTTCTGTGTTTATTGAATCTTCTCTGTGAATCCAAAGCACTTCCATACACATCAAATTACTTATCATCACAGCAGAATAACAAGGAGTGATTAAAATCCTATCTTCTTTTAAAATTAAAGGCAACTCATAAAGAGCTGAAAGAAAGCAATGGTTTTCTGGTTTATCGTGAAGGTTGTTTCAACATTTGTTGCAAAGCCTTAAAAGCCTTCCTGTAGTTCCATTCATTTCACACCATCTTTTCAAATTAAGAGACTTTACAAAAAGAGATTAATTTCCCTTTTAACACTTTATATAAAAATTTTTATATATCTCTAGATAATCATAAATACCCTTTCCTTAGTGTTTATTTTTCATTACTTTTTTCTTTTAATGGAAAATGAAAATAACAATCATCTTAATAATGACTTTTTACCATTAACCAGAGAGACAAGTTGAGATTGTATATCACATTTCACAATTAAGTGTATACCCTGATGTCACTCAGAGGACAGATCTTTTGCCATTTTGCTATATACTGGATTAAAAATTAAATCTTCTTTTCTTTTCTCTAATAGCCTTATAATACATCAGTTCAAAATCAGTTTTTCTACCACTTTATGCTTAATTAGCATCTGGAAAATGCACATAGTTTACTGAAACTCCCTATATATTATTTCCATTGATCAGATGCAGTCTTTTTATTTCTATAATTTTATAGCTATTAGCTTACTACCCTTTGAATTTATGTATATTTATTTTTTTGAGACATAGTCTCACTCTGTCACCACGCTAGAGTGCCATGGCTTCATAACTCACGGCAACCTCCAACCCTTGGGCTCAAGCAATTCTCTTGCCTCAGCCTCCCAAGTAGCTGGGACTACAGGCACCCGCCACAATAATTGGCTGCTTTTGGAGATGAGGTCTTGCTCTGGCTCAGGCTGGTCTCGAACCTGTGAGCTCAGGCAATCCACCTGACTGGGGTTACAGGCATCAGCCACCACACCTGGCCTTAACTTTTGAATTTTTGACTTAAAATGTGAAGAGCAGTTTTGTCCATAAATTTAAATCTTAAAACCCTTTACCTTGTATAGACTCATTTCTACGTTAATGTAAGATAAACATCTCCGCAGACTGCTCTAATTACGTGAGTTTGTTGCTATTATTCTTTTTGGATTTTCCCATGAGGAATAAGCAATTTTCTGAGTTCTCTTAGTGATGTGTCTTATCCTGCTGCACAATATCTTCCTTACCTAATATCTAGTTTCTTACTTTTTTGTTATTGAGATTTTTTTTTTACAGAATGTACTTTTACAATGCTCTAAGTGCTTTGACTCACAATGCTTGATCTGCCATTATTGCTATCAAACTCTCAAAAGTATATCAGCCACAGTTGTGCTTGTCATTCTCTATTCATTGGTGGATGGTAAAAGGTCAGGTTCAACGTTAAAAATTTCTGCAACTAGAACAGGGTTGCACTCTGGTGAATCTGGAATCACCGAAGTCTACCTCGCTCTTCCTTTCTCTCTGACCTAGTCTACCCTGCTTACCTCATTTCCCACCGTGTTCCAGCTGCACCGACTGTCCTTCCTGGTCCCTCTACCTGGTAGCCTCAGTCCTGCCTGAGGGCGTTTGTCCTAGATGTTCCCACAGACTGAAACTCCCAGATCTTTTCAAGGTCTGCTCCTCCCTGATAATCACATTTTGGCTTAAGTTTTAGCTCCTTACTAATACTCCCCTTGCAAATCATCAATAATGGGAGGACCACGAGCTTTGAATAACGTGTCGAGGAAGGGATAGTGCATTTAAGAGAAGGAAATTAAAAACTTTTGCAGTTGCATGAATGGATTTTCACAATTTCAAGACGGGAGAGCATACACGGCTAAAGAGCAGCAGTCAGCTCTGCGCTGCTGAGCGGTAACTCCCGTGGCACACAGCCTGTGCTGGTGAGTCAAATGAGAATGCTCAGAGAGTCAGGCACTGTCTTTCTGCTCCTCCTCATATGTTAGGAAAAAAATTCTCTCCTAGCTCGGAGAGGATTGATGTTTGAAAATGTTCCTCTCATCAAAGTATTGGGGCTGTTGGCATGTTGAAAGCAAACTTGGAGTCCATGGGGTGAAGGATAAGGACACGGGTGCCTCTCCTGAAGCATGGTGCACAGGTGAGAAGCCACAAGTAAAGGATATGGATACATCTTAAAATAGGACCCAGAGGAAAAAGTTAAGATGGAGAATTAGATGTATAACAGTCAATAATGTGTGTAAAACTGAAACACATAAATCAAATTGCTGGGAAGGTTCTGGACAGGTATATAATACTTAATGTAACAACTTAACCAAATGGTACACTTAAAATGGTGTATGCTACCTTTGAGTTATGAATGTTAAACCTTAATTCAAAATTTAAAAAAAATTTAAAGCCTTGTCCCTGTCTACTCTGCCCTAAGTAGTTCTTCCAAGTCCATTTCTATTGCATCAACCTTTCGCATCCTCGACATAGCAGCTTTCCCCATTTCATGTCTTTCTATGTATTAGTGTGTTGATTAATGGGCTATCTTCACTCCTAGAACGTTAGTCCCCGAGGACAGTGCCTCTAACTCGTCTGCTATATACACTCAGGCTGGTACGTAGTATCAGCTGAGTTCTTTCCATTTTGTTCTGCTCTACATTATCCTCCCAACCTGAGATCTCATCTTTTGGCACTTTGTTATTGAGATTTTCATAAATATTATTTTATGATGTTCTGAAGGCTTAGCGACTGCTAAATAGATGTCTATTGTTTAAATAAAAGAAGGAAGGCAGAAAGAAAGAAGGAAGGTACGAGAGAGGAAGGGAAAAGAGAAGACAAAATTGAGGAAGGAAAGAAAGGTGGAGAAGGAGGGAGAAAATGTAAGTAGACTGAAAAGATCCCTTGTCTTGTCACCTCTAATTACTTGGTCTATATCCCTCCCTTGCCCACCCATGCTCTCTCTCCACTGGAGTAACACTCTATTGAATTAATGCCCCTGAATTAATCACACACCGAGCTTTACATGTGTCTCACCTTCCGTCACTTCTCCTTGCCTCTTGTTCCTTCTTTCTCCATTTTTTTTATTCTTTTAATTCTTCTTATTATTATTTTAATTCTTACATGCTCTTTTTCATCCCAGGGCCTATCTCTTCTTCTTACATAAGTAAAGTCACATAAGCTATTCCCACAGAAGTTAGAAGTCAACATCTTACTTAAGAACCTAATAATAGGAACGCAAAATAATAATAACTAACATTTATGGAGCGTTCAATGTGAGCCACAGAGCTGTACTTTACATACAGGAATTTAGCTCATCTTCATAATAGCCCTATTATTTCCTCCATTTAATGTTGGGGACATGGGCTCAGAGGGAATAAGTCTCTTGTTCAAGGTCACCTAGTTGAGAAGCAGTAGAGCCAGCACTACTTTCTACCATCTCCCAACATAGTGAACAGATATTTACTAGTTTCAGACTGTCCACATTAATAGCAATCTTTTGCCCTTGTAGTAGTATAATACTCTCTATCTTCTTTAATATGAAAAATCCCATTTTAAGGGGGAAGCATGTAATTAGGTAAAACAGAGATTATTCAGGTTGAGCCTGTTTGCATTAAGCCAGGCTGCTAACTTCAGCATAAATCTTGAGATGATCATCGTATTTTATTGGGCTGCCAAACTCAAAGTCATTAAAACACCTTCATTCATATTACAGGCTGTTACGTGTTTAATTCCTCTGGTAAGACACATCTCCGGTAATTCACGACCAAGAATGGGTTCCTATTATACTTTGATAAATAGAGTAGTGGAGGAGAAACTAATAAATGGAAAAGAAAATTCTTTCAGAGTATGTGGTACCTTTTTAATTCCACCTTTTCACCTAAATTAACCTTCATATCATAATTGTAATTGCCCGGTTACATCTACCCGTGTGTCTGAATACTACTAAATCTGACTTTTATTGTTACTCCATTACCATGTTCATAATGGTGGGATTTGTGCTGGGAAAACATCTGCCAAGTGTGAAGTAGGCATTTAAAGACCGTGTGGGGAGGAGGGGATACTGTGAACTAGAGAAAGTGTTGGGTTGACCTGATTTGCATGACAGGCTGTGGCTGGCTTGCCGATGATGGTGACAGTGTACAGTTTTCTTTGGAAGACAACTTTCTTTTGGTGACCTTCGTTTTCCATTGTCCCCCTTTCAGACTGTGTTGTAGAGCTTCCAAAGTCAATTCCTTGATTTTTGTTTGTTTTTCCAATGCAGCTCAAAACTTTCTGGAGCCTCATGGAAGGAAGAATGTTGACATAGACAACTGTGGAATCTGAGCCAATTATTAAATAATAATAGCCTTTCCTTTAAAAAAATTGCAGTCTCTCAGCAGAGAGATAAAGTATAAAACGGCATGCTGTCAGGGATGTTTAACATTTGCCTTCTACTTAGTCAACCCTTTAACAAAAGCCCACATTCTGTGCCTCCATCCCACCCAGGTGAAATATGGTGGGATTTGGGAATCCAGGTCTTTAGAGCTCTAAGTCGATGTCAGGGTAATGCTCCTTAATGAGATCACTCAGCTTATAAGTGACACTTTTGTTCTTGCTAGTTCATACTGTACTTTTTGAAGATCATTGCATATAATTCCCCATACTATTTAACTACAGTGAGAGGTGAGGGAGGCGTGTGAATAGGAATCAGTTTAAAACCAAACTTCTGAAGAAAGGCAAAGGTGAGTGTTGACGCCTACAAATTACCATCCTGCTAGCTCCCAGGAATCTTAGTTAGTATCTTACAGGAGTTCATTATTAATTGTAGAGAGAATAAAATTGCTTCCATCAGAATTATTAGGTTTGGGATCTAAATTATAGGACTTCATTTCTTTTATTTTTGGCATATGGAATAGAGCTTGGATTTGGGGAGGGGATGGGTTGATAATGGCAGGTCTGAGTGAGTGTATAACTGCTTAGATTTTAAGATGCTCATCATCCTTAATCATCAGAGAAATGCTTTGGGATATCATCTAACTCCAATAAGATTAGCCCACATCACAAAATCCCCAAAACAGAGATGTTGGAGTGGATATGGAGGAAAGGAAACACTTCTACATGGCTAGTGGGAATGCAAACTAATAACGTTCCTTTTGGAAAGATGTTTGGAGAACACTTAGAGATCTAAAATTAGACCTGCCATTCAATCCTACAATTCTTCTATTAGGTATATGTCCAGAAGACAAAAAATCACATTTTAACAAAGATATATATACCAGAATGTTTATTGCAGCCCAATTCACAATTGCTAAATCATGGAAGAAGTCCAAGTGCCCATCAACCCATAAATGGATCAATAAATTGTGGTATATATACACCATGGAATATTATGCAGTCTTAAAGAAAGATGGAGACTTTACCTCTTACATGTTTACATGGATGGAGCTAGAACATATTCTTACTAGCAAAGTATCTCAAGAATGGAAGAAAAAGTATCCAATGTACTCAGTCTTCCTATGAAACCAATTTATAGCTTTCTTATGAAAGCTATAATCCAATTATAGACCATGAAGTAGGGAAAAAGGGAGGGGGAGGGGAGGAGGAGGATGGGTGGAGGGAGAGTAATTGGTGGGACCACACCTATGGTGCACCTACATGTGAAATTTACTAGATGTAGAATATAAATGTCTTAACACAATAACTAAAAAAATGTTGTGAAGGCTATGTTAACCAGTTTGATGAAAACATTTCAAATTGTATATAAAACTTGCACATTATAGCTCATGATTGCATTAATGTACACAGCTATGATTTAATAAAAAAAAAAAGAGCAGAGACTTAGGAATCAGGCTGGGTTCAAACCTTGCTTTTTCATTTATACCATGTGAGATCTCATTTAACCTTTATAGGTCTCAAAGTTCTCATCAATAAAAAGGGAATAATAATTCCTACCGTTTGGGACATTGTGAAGATTTAAAGGAGATACTAGTGTGCAATAACATAATAGCTGCCACAAAATTAATTCTCATGAACTGTTATGTATTGCTGTTACTACTCTGTTTTTGTGGTTATCATTATTACTATGTCAAATACTCTTTTCAATAATATGTAACAGTTTTTGAAGCATAGCACTCCAAAATAATATCTTTTGGTGAGCTGTTGTTATTTATCACGTTTGTTTGTATAAAATGGCTTTTAAATAGACCTTTGCAAAAGTCAGACATAATTTTCCCATGAGAAAGAGAGGATACCTGTTTTCTCTTACAAATCAAACCAATTTATTAATCCCGTGACCAAATCAGGCTAATTTTAATGTTATTTGGTCTTTTTACAAATATAAAAGCCAGGGTAATTCCATGAGGTTTGACTATAACTGTCGACTTCCATATGTAGTATTTGAGCGATAAACAGCAGTAGTCTTTGATACTAAAATTTCATTTTAAATACCTCAGTTTCTCCTCTCAGTAACTCACACACAAAGTCAGTCGCAACTGCACGTCGACAGTGTGAATCCAAACTGAAAAATTAATCAGTCGTGTAGGACAAAAGCCAAGAATACACATATTGATCTCTACTACAGAAAACAGCAGGAACTCTCTTTCATAATCAAATTAAAATGTGGTAACTAACATAAGAGATGAAAAAAAAAAAAGTCTGGCGGACTAGCTGTCCTTTTAAATAAATAAAAGTAAACAGTGAATCTTTACAAAATCTGATTTTGCCGATTTTGTCCAGGACTTCCTGATGCGTGGAGTACAAGGACTTTCTTTGAGGCTGTGAAGGCCAGTCAATTTTCTTTTGCTGGTGTGCTTGTGAGAAATTTTGTAGGAAGCCCTGCAAAGAAAAAAGGGTAGGGTATATTATTGTATATCCGAAGATTATTTTAGCTGTCCCTTGGCATATAACTTGTCAGGAACTACTTGTTAAAATAAATATAATCACTAGGATTTATTGTATAGATTATTCTTTGGTAGGAAAGTTTTTCTATAAAAATAAATATGTTCTTGGATTTTAAGAGCTATTTTCTGTACTTCTTTGTTTCTTTTCTTTTTTTATTATTGAATCATAGCTGAGTACATTAGTGCAATCAAGGGGTACAATGTGCTGGTTTCATATACAATCTGAAACATTTTCCTCAAACTGTTTAACATAGCATTATTTTCAGTTTTTAAACAGTTATGCAAACTTCTGCATACTCACTTGCCATGATTTTTCGTACCCTGAGTTTTTGTTTCATATTTAGAACATTTGAACTTCTAAAATTAGTGACTTAAAAGCCACTCAATTTGAGTCTATCTGGTCATAAGAATTATGTGATTAATATTTTCAGGATGCTTTCTATGCATATACCCAGTAAAAGTCTTACATTTTAGATTCTCAATAAAAATTTAAAGTTTAGACTTTTACTTAAATTTATTTCCCTTTTAAATTTACTGTTAGTTTTTTTTTCTCTTTTTCTTTCCTTTTTTTTTTTTTCTTTTTGGCACTCTGTTAGGGCTCACTTTTTGAGAAATGCTATGGTCATTTTAATTCTCAGACACCATCCATCCTGGCACTGCACTGGGCTCTGGTCTGGCTGTTCAGAGAGGCAGTGCTAGGCTATCGTGCCTCGGACATCAGCCGAGGAGGCTTCTCTGGGCTGACGGTCTGCCTTTAAACAGTCTCCCTTTAACTCAGGATGAGACTCACCAACTAAAGAAGAGAAGAGGATAATCTTAATTACTAGGACCCGTATATATATATGCTGTTAGACTATTAAATATACATCAAGTTTCTTTTCCCACCTTGTGTCATACGTCATCATCAAAGTTCAAAAGTCAAGTGGAATGGGGACCTTTTTCTCATTTTCACTGAATATCTGGACACCACCCAAAACAATGCCTTGAGGATAGGCATTTAATAAATGGCTGTTCTGATTTAAAGGCAAAGCATGCTCTCAGAAGCCCATAGGGGTGTGATGAGAGAAAGGTATTTCCATGAATTAAGAGGAGAAACAATCAGCTGACATTTAAAAATGATTATTTGCAAATATTTGGGAATATTTTTCAAAAGCAACTTAGGTCTCAACATCACTGCTAGCTTCCGACACTGTGCAGAGCCACAGGACCCCCCCACCCGCCAGCACATTCCACAACACCGATCCCGTGCACCCCTGCCTCTGTGGCAAACTTAGCTCTGCCAGATAAATTTAGCAGGATGGATGCTATGTCTTATCATTCATGCATTTTGAGTAATTCTGAAAATTAAAGTTTAGCCCTTTTAAGCTTTCTGTTCAAGAGAGACCAGATGATTTCATTTTTCTCCAGAACGTTTACACTGGCTTATGTTCTCTGGAAAATAATATTTAATATCTGCTTCATCTGCATCATGCTTTTATCTTGCTCTGTCTCTATCGACTGTTTAGTCAGTTGTTTTGATGAAAGTTTATGCTTGCCATGTTCCGCATCTAGGATAAATATATATAATAGTAATTATGTGCCCAGGAGTTGTTTATCTCAATTTCTTCCTAAAATGCCCCAAAATACTATTAAAAACAGCCTCCCACCATTCAACCTAATTAGTCATAAGAGTCACACGCCTCCAAAGATCATCTCCTTAGAGCTTTCGCTATCAACAAAGTGTAGAGAATTTGTTTGACAGCCCCTTGCCTCACCACCTACTCCTGATATTGTGAGCTCCCGAGTGTTGTGAGTTGGTTTTATCTACACCCACCAGTGCTTCCTACTTGAATCAGAGAAAGCCAATTGGCTACGATATGTGTGTTATTCAGCTCAGGCTCTCTGCTTCTCCTACCTAAGTTGTGAATATTTATCTTCTCTATAGGCTCCCCACTGAGGACCATCAAACAAGACCAAACTAACAACAAACACAAGAACACTACCAGTGTACAACCTTTATTGAACATTTACCATTTGTGGTGCATGTGGTATGCGTGTGCTTATTTAATGCACACAACAAACCTGAGTAGGTGCTGTCATTATCTTTTTTTTTTTTTTTTTTTTTGAGATAAAATCTCACTTTGTCGGCCTCGGTAGAGTGCCATGGCATCACAGCTCACAGCAACCTCCAACTCTTAGGCATAAGCAATTCTCTTGCCTCAGCCTCCCAAGTAGCTGGGACTATAGGCACCCACCACAACACCCGGCAATTTTTTTATTGTAGTTATTTTTGATTGGACCTGCCAGCCCTGGTGTATATGGCCAGCACTCTAGCCACTGAGCTACAGGCACCAAGCCAATGCTGTCATTATCTTAACTTTACAAAGAAATTGAAGCATAGGGTAAGAGAGATTTACCCTGCCTTACAGAGCTAGTAGGTACCAGAAGGAGGGTTGAATCCTACTCAGTATTTTATGGTTTTGTTTTGTTTTGTTTTGTTTTCTTGGTTGGTTGGTTTTTTGTTTGGCTGATATTCATGTTTTGAACCACTACCCTCACAGTCTTTTATTAAAAGTGAAAATGATGGAAAATTAATATTTTGAGAGATAGAAAGCTCTTGAACACCAGTAGTCCACCACCCTTTGAATTCATGCATTCATTTTAGCTGTCACAAGTGTTAACAATTACTCACTTAGTTGAGTAGCTACCTGCAGAAGACCTCCCAGCTTAGGGGTTTAGGCTGTGACCCACACTACCTGGATTTAGAAACTTCTACTTCTATTACACGGGTCCTTCTGCATTGTCTTAGTTAATAATAGTCCATAGGCTTTTATAAGGAATAAATCAGCCAGTATGTGTAACTTGCTAGGGTCAGTATCTGACTCACAGTAAGAGCTCAGCTGTTCTTATTGTTTCTTACATTTTTAAAGGAGAAAATACATGTTACCCAAAAGGTATGATGAATTCAGTTCACACCTTTTAACTGAATGTGTATTTTTATTAATCACAGTCTTTCTCACACATTTTAAATAGCAAGACCTACATAGATATTATATAACATAGGATTTATTTAGTGTCGCCATCAGCCATGACAGGCAAGTGTATTCTCCAATCCTAATGGCAATGCCACAATCCTCCAAGAATCTATATTGGACAGGTTGGTGACCAGGGCTGTCTCATGAGATGCTCTCATTTTTCAGGTAAGAGAAGGAGTTGAGACCAAAGAGTTTATGTGAATTTACCAAAGGCACATATCTAGAGAACAAAAACAAGTCTAAACCTCCAATTCCATGACTCCAGTACAGAGATCTTCTTCCAAAGATGCCCCCCCAAAACTCCTTTCAAGATATGTCAGAGAAATATCCCAAACACAGTTGAAGATGTGACCTTAAATGTATTTTATACTCTCTAAATTTCTGTCATCCGTATCTTTGCTGTTTTTCCTTGATAGGTGATAGAGAAACTTCCCTTCCCCTTCATATCTTCATATATAAGAGACTAAGAATTTGGAGATATTCTGTGTTCAGCTACCTGCACCATTAAAAGTCATCTGATACTCTAGAGCAATGGTCTCCAACCTTTTGGACACTAGCGCTGGTTTCTTAGAAGATCATTTTCCCACAGACTAGGGGGTGGGGGAGGTGAGAATGGTTTCAGAATGATTTAAGCACATTCTATTTATCATGCACTTTATTTCTATTATGATTACATTGTAATATGTAATGAAATGATCACACTACTTACCATAATGCAGAATCAGTGGGAGCCGTGAGCTTGATTAACTGCACCTAGACAGCCTGTCTGGGATTGCTGGGAGACAGTGCACCCTGTTTCACAAAGATAAGATATTGGAAATGGAAAGAAGGCTATTTGGCACTTATGTGGCAATATTGGGAAAGTCTGCCTTACTTTAATCCAGAACGTCTAGAGATGTGAGGTTGTCTCAGACATAACCCGTAAGGGCCATCACTTGTGATCTTGAGCAGCTGACCATCTTCTAGCCAAACAGTCAATTCACCTGCCTCATGCACAAATTGGACAGGGATTCTTCCTTCCCTATTCAGGAGTCTTTTGTGGTTGGGAAGTAATGCTCAAACTCCTTTGAAAGCTGGAAGTAAGAAAACTCCAGCTCAGTCTCTTTCAAATTCTCTGCTAATGTTCACTCGCCACCCCCAAAATTCCAGTTTGGCTTTGTTTGAAGCCACTTTATTTGCCAACCTGAACCTGGTTGTCATTCTCCCCTGAAGTGACAAATTGAGTTTGTTGAGTAGGTTGAATATTTCACACTAGTAAACAAATTTGGGACTCATTCATGACCCATTCTGGTTCACTGAAACTTGCCACCAGTGGTCACTGTTTCTCTAAAACAAATCCCTGGAGTGGTTCTCGTAACTCAGAAGCTCTGGCGGGTGATCTGCCTTTAGAAAGCTGTCGCATTTGTGCACATGAGAGCAGAAGTGTGTGCTCTCACCCATCTCCTCAGAGTTGCATGAACACAAGTGAGTTAAGGGAACATTCTTTAAAGTGGTTGATAACATGCCACAAAACATTGTTTAGTTCAGGTGACATTTTTTGGCAAACCAGCATCTGCCCATGGATGACACAGTGCATAGACTCGCATTCAGAAGCAACCTCTGTACTCAAGCGCTGAACCCAGCAAGCTGTCCAGGTGTGGCCGCAGCTCAGGCCAAGCACCCACCAACACAGAATAAGCAGTTCAGTTTTGATGCTAGGTAATAGAGACTTGAACAGCTCTGCACCTGTGGTGTTGATTGGCAACAAAATACACATGACATATCCTCAAACACATCCTGCTGACAAATTATTGCACCAAAACAAGCATTGTTGCCTTGTTGTCAACATCAGTGGACTTGTCAACCTGGATTATGTGCCGTGGTGATTCGTTAATCCTCTTCTAAGAATTGTGCCTCAATATCCTCTGATGTTTCATCAGTTTGTCTAGTTAGGGTTCCAGCCAGAAGAGGAACACGTGCCACATTCTGAACTGCAGCCCCTCCTAAAGGTTCATGGTGGATCTTCCCAGCAGCAGGCCGCTCTTCACCATTAGCAAAGTGCTCTGAGCTTTAGCAATGTGGTTGCGGCTTAGAGTGATGCTCCTATGCAGACACATTTGATGAAGTGGTGGCCTACAATAATTGCTTCTGTTCTTCATGGTCATGGGTTTTTTTTGTTTGTTTTGTTTTCCTTTTGAAAAACTCCAAAAGCTTGTCTTTCAATGCAGAGTGTCTTGGTGCCGATGTGGCAGAACAGTTGTGAAAGTTTCATGGCTTCTTTGGATAGCCAGTCACCATCTATTGTAAAAACTGGGTTTGGAGAATGGGAATCACCTGTTGCAGAGAGCCCGTAATTTAAGTAGGACTCTTGGTATTTTTTTTTTCTTTTGTAGAGACAGAGTCTCACTTTATCACCCTCAGTAGAGTGCCGTGGCATCACACAGCTCACAGCAACCTCCAACTCTTGAGCTTAGGCGATTCTCTTGCCTCAGCCTCCCAAGTAGCTGGGACGACGGCACCGGCCACAACACCCGCCCGGCTATATTTCTGTTTTGCAGTTTGGCCGAGGCCAGGTTTCAACCCACCACCTTCAGTATATGAGGCCGGCACCCTACTCAATGAGCCACAGGCGCCGCCCCAGCATTTGCTTTTAAATGCAGCTTTCATTTGTTAGTGGTCTTGGAGTCTGCTGTCTCACCACTGTGCCTTTCCCATTTTCAAAGAAGCTCTGCAACGCCCTTTGTATTTTGTTCACTTTGGCTAACATGAGTTTCTGAGTTTACCAAAGCTGTGACTGGGACAAGTACGAAGTGCGGGTAAGAGGTGTGGGGGGAAGTGGGAAATAAAATAATGAGTGGGCCACGTGTGGACTCATATAAGTGCCGGATGCTGCCTTCAAGCCTGCCACCAGCTGCAGCTACACAGCTGAAGTCAGATGCTCACTGGACACCATAAAACCTGCTACCAGATGTAGCTTAATTGTCGCTCAGCACTGACCAATAGGGTTTTGATATGAGTCTGCAAGCAGCTCTTTGCTAATGGTAATCTGTATTTGCAGCTGCCTCTCCAATGCTAAGCCTCACTGTGACTACTCAGATCATCAGGCACCAGCTTCTCATAAGGATCCAGCAACCCAGATACCTCTCATGTGCTTTACAGTAGGGTTTGTGCTTGTGTAAGAATCTAATGCCACCAGTGATGTGGTAGGAGGGAAAGCTCAAGAAGGGATGTGAGCAATAGGGAGCAGCTGTAAAAGGAGACGAAGCTTCACCGTCACCTGCCCACTGCTTACCTCCTGCTGTGGCTGTGCAGCCCAGTCATTGTTAGACCACATAAATATGATCAGATATTTATTTCTAAGATCTTTCTCATAGCCTTCATTCACATGTCCTCTGAGGACCAAAAGGAGCCAAAGCAGATTCTCTAATCTTTTTTTTTTTTTTTTTTATTGAATCATAGCTGTGTACATTAGTTCAACCATGGGGTACAGTGTGGGGGCTTCACATGCAATCTGAGATATTTTATCAACCTAATTGACATAACATTCATGATATTTCCTCGTTTACTATATGAAAACATTTTTGATCCTTGTTTAGAAGTTTTCTCCTGACCCTTCGAATATGTACCACACATGTGATCTCACCCTTTGTCCCATATCCCCCACCCTCTCCCTCCCTTTCCCTCCCTCTCCCCTTACCCCTTCTTCCTGTGCAATAAATGGGTTGTAGCCTTCACTTGAACGATAAAGAATTTGTCTCATATTAGGGGTGTATACATTGGATACTTTTTCTTCCATTCTAGAGATACTTTGCTAAGGAGAACATGTTCCAGCTCCAT
>CAUYON010023315.1:0-22058 GCA_963573935.1 Arctocebus calabarensis
GTTTTCTGCTTATGTAATTAAAATAGCAAAAACTCCCCCCGGGCAACGCCTGTGGCTCATTGAGTAGGGTGCCGGCCCCATATACTGAAGGCAGTGGGTTCAAACCCGGCCTCGGCCAAACTGCAAAATGGAAAAATAGCCGGGCGTTGTGGCAGGTGGCTATAGTCCCAGCTACTCGGGAGGCTGAGGCAGAAGAATCGCCTAAGCCCAGGAGTTGGAGGTTGCTGTGAGCTGTGTGACGCCACAGCACTCTACTGAGGGTGAAAAAGTGAGACTCTGTCTCTACAAAAAAAAAAAACAAAAAAAAAACTCCCCCAGCAGCATTTCTTATCCTCTAGAATGTTTAATTTTTCTCCATGTCACTTATCACCTAACATGTTATCATATACTTATTTATTTTATTTAAAGTCTTTGCCCAAGTGTAAGTTCCACAGGAGATTTTTTTTTTCTGCCTTGTCCCCTGTTCTGTGTATGTCCCCAGTAAGTAAAACCCTATCTTGCATGCGGAGGTGCTCTAAGATGTTGAAAGATTAAGTGAAAGCATTCCTTCCTTCTGCCTGGAAATCTGCTCTCTCTCTTTTATCTGGGAAATCTACCCCCTTCCTCCAAGTCCCACTTGTTTAGGAAGCTTTCTTTTTATTTTATTTTATTTTATTTATTTATTTATTTTTTTTTTTTGAGACAAAGCCTCAAGCTTTCACCCTGGATAGAGTGCTGTGGGCTCAAGCGAGTCTCTTGCCTCCACCTCCCAAGTAGCTGGGACTACAGGCGCCCGCCACAACGCCCAGCCATTTTTAGGTTACAGCCATCATTGGTGTTGGCGGGCCTGGGCTGGATTCGAACCCGCCAGCTTAGGAGTACGTGGCTGGAGCCTTAGCCCGCTGAGCCACAGGCGCCAAGCCTCTTTTTATTTTTTATTTTTTATTTTTGAGACACAGTCTCACTTTGTTGCCCTCAGGAGAGTGGGTAGAGTGCCATGGCATCATCGCTCACAGCAACCTCAAATTCCTGGGCTCAATCGATCCCCTTGCCTTAAGTCTCCCGAGTAACTGGAACTACAGACCCCACCACACCAGGCTATTTCTAGAGGCCGGGTGTCACTCTTGCTCAGACTGATCTCGAACACCTGAGCTCAGGCAATCCACCCTCCTCAGCCTCCCAGAATGCTAGGATTATAGGTGTGAGCAAGGAAGCTTTCTTAACTCTCTGACTGTGCTAGGTTCTCCTTAGTGCCTGAGGCTACCTCCTTACCAAATGCATTTGGGTGATGCCCATGTCTCTATCCATAGCTCTCTCCTGAGAGAAGAGGAATTCCCCCAGGGAGTAGCCTGACTCTATTCCCAGAACAGGGCTTGGCTAATGCTACACCTTAGGTATTGGATGAGTGAATGAATGAATGGAAAGAGAAAAGTCAGTGACTGATAGATTAAAAAAACTCAAGGAGCAACACAGGTGTTATCTCTCCAGGAAGTGCTCCCCAACCCCCTCTTCTAGTCAGGGTGAGTGCCTCTTCTAGGCTTCCCCAATGCCTTGGGATCCCTCTAATTTAGCACATCTCCATGTATTTTTTTTTTTTTTGAGACAGAGTTTCACTATGTTACCTTCAGTATAGTGCCGTGGCATCACAGCTCACAGCAACCTGTAACTCTTGGACTTAGGCAATTCCCTTGCCTCAGCCTTCCAAGTAGCTGGGACTACAGGCACCTGCCACAACACCTGGCTATTTTTAGAGATGGTCTCGCTCTTGCTCAGGCTGGTCTCCAACCTGTGAGCTCAGGCAATCCACCCATCTCAGCCTCCCAGAGTGCGAGGATTACAGGGATAAGCCACTGCTCCTAGCTTGTATTTTAAGTATTGTGACTACGCCCCTACCTTGGGGAGTTTCTTCAGGGTCAGATTCACATCTCAATCCTGGGATTATCCAGCAAGCACATGACAGACCTGGCACAAAGTGTGTGTTCAACCCATGAAGACAAATCAAAGGGATAAGTTGCGGGAGAGAGAAACTGCCTCCATTCAGGTCAGCACCACTCACCTCATACAATTCCAGGGGATAGTTACAAGCCTGGGGAAGAAGAAAGCCATAGTCAGGACCCCAAGAGAGGTAGGGGATTGCCCTAAAGTAGGGGCCAGTGGTTCCTAAAGCTCCCAAGCCATAGAGATGGACAGGAACTACAATTTCCATCAGACCCTAGGGTCAAAGTCTCCTAAAAGAGCAGAGGAAGGTATACCAGAGTCTTCTGGGAATTGTAGTCCAGGACCAGAGGACAACCATGGGTAGGGGAGGCCAGCTCTGAATGGTGGGAGGCTGGGCTGGGCTCCCAGGGAAGCCAGGGTCTGGGTACCTCAAACTTCTGGAGGAGGCTGCAGTTGTCAGCATCGGCCACCGGCACATTGTAATATTCGCCCTCCTCCTGGTTCAGTAACTTGTACCTGACATACAGACGGAGACCAGAGGGCGGGCAGGGGAGGGGAGAGACGGGGCACCCACGGGAGAGGCAAAGACATCCAAAGGGAGGAAAGAGACACAGATAGACAGACACAGAGATGGAAAGAAGAGTAAGATAAGGAGAGAGAGGGAGAAGAGGGGAGGAGGGGAGAGAGAGAGACAGAGAGAGATGTGTGCCGGGAGGTAGTGGGGAAGATAGTGGTCCAAAGGAGAGAGACCACACATGGATGGAGATGGTGACATGGGGGTCCATCCCCAGGCCCCAGCCCTGCTCCTCACCAGCCATCCACAGGTGCCTTGAGCAGTTCTGAGACACCGAAGGACATGGCACCCATGAAGTCATTGCGGGAAGTGCGGTCCCAGTCCCACACCTCCACACTGAGCCGGCGCTCCACGTCACCAGGCTTCAGGTTGCTGTGGGGATGTGGGGGAAGGACGTGCTGAGCCCAAGGCCCCCCTCGTGTCCCCAGCCTTAGTGCTGCAGGTGGGGGCAGCAGTGGTGAGCTGGGGGCTGTTTTCTGCTTTGTAAAGTATCTCCCCACCTTGGATCTTCCTGAAGGGGTCCCTCTCCCCTGCGGCTGTGGGGCATTAGATAAACCTAGACAGCCCTTTCTCAGTTCCTCTCCCTTCCTCCCACATTCCTGGTCTCTCCCCATCCCTGTCTCATGGCCTTGCTCTCAGGTTCCTCTCCCCCTCTGTGTCTCTGCACCCCTCTCTTCTCTCTGGGTCTCTGTATCTGTCAACTGGCTTCTCTTTCTCTCTCTAGCATGCCCATCCATTCCTCCCTTCCCTTCTGTGTTTCTCTTTGGTTTGTGCCTCTTCCAAGACCCCCTTCTCTCTTTCAGTCTCTGTCCCTCTTTCTGGTCTTTTCTCTCCATGTTATTGCCTCTGCCGGCCTGTCCATCTCTCTCTCTCTTTATGCACCCACTCTACAAGTCCTTTTCTCCTCTGTGCTTTGTCTGGATCTATTTTCTTCTCTAGATCTGTCTCTTCTCTGTCCCTGTCCCTACCTGTTCTTGCCTCCACCTCCCTGGGTATCCACATGTTTATCTTCCTCCTCTGAATCTGTTTCTTTCTTTCTTTTCTTTTCTCGCTTTCTCTCTCTCTCTCTCTTTCTCTCTTTCAGAAAGTCTTACTATGTTGCCCTCGGTATAGTGCCATGGCATCACAGTTCACAACAACCTCCAACTCTTGGGCTTAGGTTAGGCAATCCTCTTGTCTCAGTCTCCTGAGTAGCTGGGAGTATAGGCACATGCCACAACGCCCAGATATTTCTGTTTCTTTTCTTTTCTTTTTTTATTGTTTGAGACAGAGCCTCAAGCTATCGCCCTAGGTAGAGTGCGGTGGCATCACAGCTCACAGCAACCTTCAATTCCTGGGCTCTCCTGCCTCTGCCTCCCACGTAGCCAGGACTACGGGCACCCACCACAAGGCCTGGCTATTTTTGGTTGCAGCCGTCATTGTTGTTTGGTGGGCCTGGGCTGGATTTGAACCCATCAGCTCAGCTGTATGTGGCTGGTGCCTTAGCCGCTTTAGCAACAGGCACCGAGCCTCTGTTTCTTTTGTTTAATTTTTAATTTTTTCATTTTTTTTTTGTTTGAATCTCTATTTCTTGATGCCCATTCTCTCTTGCTCTCTCTCATGTCTCAGAAGTGTGTGGTGGTGGTGGTGATGTGTGTGTGCGTGGGGGGTAATAGCAATTAAATACACAGAGATCTGTCACTCAGCTTCTATATCTCCATCCCTCACCCTGATCACTCTATTCTTTTCTCCCACCATCTTCTTCTACACTTTTCTGGGTTCCATCTATCCTAACACCTCCTATCAGTTGCTTTCTGGCATCTTGGGGGCCACCAGGACACTCGGATCATTCTCCATCAGTTATCACAGCCTCCCCTGCACCCAAGGCTCACAACACAAAAGTCTCGTTCCACACAGGGTTTAGCGTGGCTTTCACCGTCCGGGTCTTCTGTTTTGTCAGGTTCCGAGGGTCTGGGATGAGCTTCAGTTTCACGTAAGGATCAGAGAGACCGTTGGGGTCCATTGGAATGAGGTTTCGGGCTTCGCCAACTAAAGGTGAAGGAAGGTTAGAGATCCAGAAAGTGTCTTCCAACCCTCCACCCCCAGTTGACAACAAGAATCTCAGGCCTCGGTCTCCTTTCTCATGACCTCTTACCTCCCCAGTACCCAGAAGAGAGGCTGTAAAGCCCTTTCCCCAATAAGCGACCCAGAAATCAGACCCAGAACCCTTTTCCACATTAGCATCTCAAAGTCTGGACCCTGGGCGGACGTATCACAGTAGTAAATTGGAGCTTCCCTTGGAATTAGGTCCTCTCTCATCCCACCCTCTCAAGATCCCCAAAACAATTAAGAGGTGCTGAAAGTTGCAAGAGATCAGGCTGGAGGCGAGACTTCCAGCTAGAAGGGGCATGGCCCGGGTGGTTGCCAACTTTCAGGGGTGGGGTCTGGAGTGGGGGTGGTCTAGAGGGGCGTGGCCCAGGTATGGGTTGGGGAGGATGATCCAGCACCAGTGAATTCGCCCCCCCCATACTCAAGGAAAGGGGCGGAGCCAGGAGAGTGGGTGGGGTCTCACCAGTGACATGGATCTCGTCTGAGGTGGGCGCCCGAATTTCCAGCTGCAGGCGCCCACGGCGCTCAGTGTGGTCCACGCCGCACAGGGAGGGCACACTGCGCACACAGCGTCGGTGGACGTTCATCTCGCAGCCTGGTGAGGACAGGACGGGGTGGGGGTAGTATTTCAGGCCCCACCCTCAGCCCTTGACACCATCCACCACTCCAGCACCCTACCACCCACCGCACGCATCTCCCAGAACCCAGGCCCTGCACTTTGGAAGGGACCCCGTCAGTGCCAACTGCTGGCTGGAGCACTCACAGGAGCATTTCATGCCCTGGTGCACCAGCCCATAAAGGAGGGAGCCACAGTGGTCGCAGAAGGTGGGGCTGCTGTAGCTGTGCAGGCGGAACTTGTGCTTGTTCCGGGGATCCTGGGGGCAGAGAAGAGTCGTTTAGGGGCTTTGGGACGAGGGTCCTAAAACTCCAGGTGAGGAGCCTTTTGAACTCTGCCTTTCACCTTGCTCTCTGGGTTTTCCTGCTTCATCACACTTATTCATTCTACTTATTCACATATTTATTGAGCACCTACTGTGTGCCAGGCACTAATCTTGGTGTGGGAACGCAGCCAATAAAAAACTCCTTGTCGGGCGGCGCCTGTGGCTCATTGAGTATGGCGCCGGCCCCATATACCGAAGGTGGCGAGTTCAAACCCGGCCTCGGCTAAACTACAAAAACAGAAAAATAGCCTGGCGTTGTGGCGGGCGCCTGTAGTCCCAGCTATTCCAGAGGCTGAGGCAAGAGAATCGCCTAAGTCCAGGAGTTGGAGGTTGCTGTGAGCTGTGTGACTCCACAGCACTCTACCGAGGGTGATAAAGTGAGACTATGTCGCTACAAAAAAAAAAAAACCCTCCTTGTCAAGTGGAGTTTACTGTCAAGTGAACGGAGACAAAATATAAACACAGTACCTAAATAAGACACAGTTTAGTAAATGGTAAAAGATGCTCTACAGAAAAATGAATAAGGAATGGTGACCACCAGAAGTTGGGGAATTGAAATTCAAAACATAGTGGTCAGGCAGGGCTCACTGATAAATGTGGCACTTGGGTGTGGGGCCACCCTGAACCCCACATTGTTCACTGGCAGCTTGTCGGTGTCTGCCTACTGCAGGGTCTGCCTTCTCTGTGCTCATGTGGGATGGGAAACATGACCCCTCGGGTAAAAACTGGAGTGCAAACACAGAAGAGCCCAGCATGTTAGATGTGCTCAACACTATTACTCTCACTGCTGTTATTATTGCTGTAGTTATTGTTAATAATTTTGTTTTAATCTCCACATAGCTCTGAATTATTTTTTTAGAAACAGAGTCTCACTCTGTGCCCAGGCTGGTCTCAAATTCCTAGCCTCAAGCAATCCTCCCACCTCAGCCTCCCAAAGTGCTGGGATTACAAATGTCAACCACCAGGGTGGCACCTGTGGTTCAGTGAGTAGGGCGACAGCCCCATATATCGAGGGTGGTGGGTTCAAACCTGGCCTGGACAAGCTGCAACAAAAAAATAGCCAGGCATTGTGGCAGGCACCTGTGGTCCCAGCTACTCGGGAGGCTGAGGCAAGAGAATCATCTGAGCCCAAGAGCTGGAGGTTGCTGTGAGCCGTAATGCCAGGGCACTCTACCAAGGGTGACAAAGTGAGACTCTGTCTCAAAAACAAACAAAAAAAACCTGAGCCACTGCACCCTGGCACCCTAATTTAAATAAGAGCTAGGCCACTTCCCCACTATGTGATTTTGAGCAAGTTCATTCCCAGTTTTGAACCTCAGTGTCCTCCTCTGTCAAGTGGAAATAAACAATCTATATCTTGAAGCAATGTTCAAATTCCAGAGCCCAACTAAGTATGAATTTAAAACACTAGCAAAGCATCTCCTGCTCCCCCAACCTCTTACTCCTGGGGGCAATGTCTGGTGGTTAATTAATTTGATATTTTCCTTTTTCTAAGAATGCACTGAAAGAATTATCATCACAAAAAAAAAAAAAGAGAGAGAATTATCATCATGGTGAAAATTTAGGACATTCTTGGACTTTCATTTATTTTAGTGGGGTTTCTATTTTGAATATGTATTTGTGAGGGAGAAGGAAACATTTGCCATGATCCCTTTCAATGATCTGGGCCTTCAGAGATCTTCAGCTGACCCTAACTCAAAGGGTTCCTGCCAACTAAACAAGATACTGTGTGTGAAGGCCCTCAGCAGGGCATCTGACACACAGGGTTCGCACAGCAGAAACTGTTGTTAGTATTCTCAAAGTAAAGGTTTCTTTTTAAAGGAGACCGCACTGAGGCTCTGGTTAGATAAATCAGAGACCGAATCTTGACTCTGCCTGCCCCCATGCAGCTAGGTGGTCTCCCCATCCCTGCCCCTTTCCTGAGCCTTGTTTCCCCTCTGAAATAGGGACATGAGCCCTCCCTGAAAGGTGTCTGATGAGGATTATATGAAATCACACTTGCCAATACCTTAGCACTTTTTTTTTTTTTTGGAGAGAGAGAGTTACTCTGCCACCCAGGCTACAGTGCTGTGGCTTCAGCCTAGCTTATGGCAACCTCAAACCCCTGGGTTCAACCAATACTCCTGCCTCAGCCTCTGGAATTTTGGGACTACAGGCACCCACCACCACGCCCACCTAGTTTTTTCATTTTTAGTAGAAATAGGGTCTCACTCTTGCTCAGGCTGGTCCTGAACTCCAGTCTCAAGCAATCCTCCTGCCTTGGTCTCTCAGAGTGCTGGGATTATAGGCCTGAGCCACTGTGCTTGGCCCCCTTAGCATTTCTTAAGCCCTTGATCCATGTTATTTTCAACAAGATCAAGAGCATTAAGTTTTTTTTTTTTTTTTTTTTTTTTTTAGACAGAGTCACCCTAGGTAGAGTGCTGTGGTGTCACAGCTCATAGCAACCTCAAACTCTTGGACTTAAGTGATTCTCTTGTCTCAGCCTCCCAAGTAGCTGGGACTACAGGCACCCGCCACAATGCCCAGCTATTTTTGTTTGCAGTTATCATTGTTATTTAGCAGATCTGGGCCAGGCTTGAACCCACCAGCCTTCGTGTATATAGCTGGTGCCCTACTCACTAAGCCACGAAGAAATTTTTTAAAAGTGACCCTGTCCTCACTATTTACCTCTGTTTCCTCATTGATAGTAAAAGTAATTTTAATGATACTACTAATAATAAACAATATTTTGACTCTTGTTAAAGGCCAGATACCACATCCCAAGTGTCTGACTCATTAAAACCTCAAGACAACCTCTTAGATAGGCAGGATTATCATCCCTGTCTTGTAGGTAAGGAACTCAAAAAGTACAAAGAAGTATATTGACTCTGGGGGAGGTCACAGCACCAAAAGTGCTGGGGCTGGGATCTGAGCCCAGATATTCTGACTTAGGAGCCTCTGCTCGGATGGAGACAGGAAAAATACCTAACCTAACCTTATCAATTGTTGTGCAGATCCAGTCCTCAGTATATAAGATACTTGGGGTGGTGCCTGTGCTTCAGTGAGTAGGGCGCCGGCCCCATATGCCAGAGGTGGCAGGTTCAAACCTATCCCCGGCCAAAAACTGCAAAAAAAAAAAAAAGATACTTGACAAATGCTCACAATGAGCGTTTGATAAATCAGAGCTCATGGTGGTAGTGGAGGTGAGCAGGTAAGGTGAAGCAGGTAATCAGTAAGATATATAAGTGCTGGTAGACAGTGGTGCTCAATATACATTCTATAAACACATATCCTCTACATAAGTTTCAGTTGCCTTCAACTGATAAGCTGACAAAATGCCTCCTGGACTTCTGTGGATCTCTCTGTCTCTCTGCCTTATTCTCCATCTGCACATCATCAAACTGTCTCCAACCTTGTGTCAAACCCTGGAAGAAATGCTTCAGCCACCTGACTTCACTGAACTGTCAAAACAAGTCTGAGGATGTCTAGATGTGTGCTGTCCCATTTGGTTGCCAGTAACCATATGTGTCACTTTAAATTTAAATCAATTCAGATGGAATAGAATATAGATTTCTGTTCCTCAGACACAGTAGCTCTGTTTCAGTGCTGCTAGCTGCACTGGCTGGTGGGCTACTTCCTGGGCAGGGCATGTTCATGTTCTCTCATGAACATTTCATTGCAGACAGTTCTGTTGATTAATGCCAGCTCACTAGCCCCATTTTATAAAGGAAGAAGCTGAGGCTCAGAGAAATAATGATGTGAGAACAAGCAGGGGCACCAGCATTTTTTGTTTTTTGAAACAGAGTCTCACTTTGTAGCCCTTGGTAGAGTGTCATGGCATCATAGCACACAGCAACCTCAAACTCTTGGGTTTAAGCGAATCTCTTGCCTCAGCCTCCCAAGTAGCTGGGACTACAGGTGCCAACCACAATGCCTGGCTATTTTGTTGTTGTTGTTGAAATGAAGTCTCAAGCTGTCACCCTGGATAGAGTGCCGTGGCGTCATAGTTCACAGCAATCTCCAACTCTTGGGCTCAAGGGATCCCCTTGCCTTAGTTTTTCTATTTTTAGTAGAGACAGGGTCTCACTCTTGCTCAGGCTGGTCTTGAACTTGTGAGCTCAAGCTATACACCCGCCTCAGCCTCCAGATTACAGGTATGAGCCACTGCACCCGGCCACCAACATTGACTGTTCTTGGGAGACCCAGATGTGGAGGGAGAGGTGCAAGGGGAGGTTATATGTAACTGAGTGTGTGCATACATATAGTTACACGAGGGCTCTGTGTGTGCCCATGTTGGCGTGTGCATGTGTTCTGGGCCTCCCTCTCTGTGTATCGTTGTTTGTTATATCCATGTTTTCTCTTTTAGTCTCTTTCCAGGTATCTGCCTCTCTGTCTGAGTATCTCTGTGTTTCTCGCTCGGTACCTCCAAATTCCCCTGCCTTGCTTTCTGTGTTTTCTCGCTTTCTCTCACTCTCTCTCTTTCTGCTTCAGTCCTTCCCTCTGGTTCTCTATGTTTTTCTGCATCTCTGTTCCTCTTTCTGAGATCCTCTTATCTTGGGACCTTGCCTTGATATTTCTCTCTCTGTTTCCCTCAGCTCTCAGTTTTTGGTTTGTTTTTTTTTTAATCTCTTCACTCCTGGATCACAGCCCAACCCCTGGAGTCCTCATCTTTGAGGACTCATCCCTGTCTGCTCTCTGTCCCCCACCTGTGTCCCCAGCCTATCAGTCCCCCTCACATTCCCCCTTTCCAGGCCAAGGGCAAGGAATCTGGGCCAGATAGCTCCCCCTATCTCTCCAGCCCCCCTCCCCTCCCAGCCTTAAAAATAGCAGGAGAAATTGGGACGGACGCCGAGGGGGTGAGGGCGGGGGCGCGGCCTGAGAGGAAGAACCAGGTGTCCGGGCACTCACGTCCGTCTGGGGGCCCTTGCCAGCGCCTGGACATTCGAAGGTCACAAATTCGTGGCATCGTCGATGAACCACAAAGCTGCAGACTGAAGGTGAAAATCACAGACACACAGACAGAGACACAGATCAATCCAGAGAGAGACCCCAATAGGCAGAAAATTGGAAAGAGAGAGACTCAGACAGAAATAAAACCAGAGAGAGAGGGATCTCAACATAGAAAATCCAACAGAGATAAAATCAGAAGACAGATCTCATCATGGAAAGGCAGAGAGAGAGAGGCACCGGGAGACAGAAGCTCAAGAGATGGACTCAGAGAAAGACAGAAAGAGCAACATAGCCCTCGGTGCACACAGATCAGAGGCAGAGACAAAGAATATAGAATCCCATTGACAGACAGGCCCAATGGACAGAGATAAGAAATCGAGGAGAGGCAGACAGATTCAAAAAGAAAACAGAAATATCCTCAGAAACAGCAGAGAGCAGCAACTTGGGCAGAAGTGAGTCTGGGGGCGCTGCTACCCACTCACCCCCCTACCCTGACTCACTCTGTTCTCAGAAGTAGCAGCTGGTGCTTAAGGACTCGCCCCTCATCTCCCGCCCCCTAGAACCACCACCCCGCCTGGCCCTCACTTGCCCATAGTGACCCCACCCGGCTTGCCCCTGCTTAGGACCATTGGTGTTGTCATGGCGACAGCAGCCTGACTGGGGGGGTTTGTATCTTCAGTCCCCCTCCTGCCTCCCCCCCTCAGCTCCCCTTTTCCAAATTTCCCTGTTCCCATGGCAACGGATTCTCCAAATATCTGTCCCCACCTGGAGCTGGCCGAGGGAGGGGCCCCCAGCACCACCTCCGCGGTGGCCCCACCATCAGAGCTCCCTCTCCACCACAGGCTGTGTCTCTGCCACACCCCCCGCCCAGGGCTCCCCCGCGCCTCTCTGGGGACCAGAGAACACGTGTGTCAAGCAGCCTCGGCTGTGAGGCCCCAGCCTCCACCCTCCTGAGGGACCCAGGAGTCCAGGTCCCCAGCTCTTACCTTGACATTGCAGGCCCTGTTTTCCAATACCCCTAGAAGAGGCAAGGGTTTGAGGTCAGTGAAGAAAGGGACAACTGGACCCCCCACTTCTGCAAGACATAGGAGTCCTGAGTCCTCTGACTCTCCTCCCGCGGAGCCAGGTGTCTGCACTCCAGCTGCCTCCTCTTTTTAGAACCCAGAAATTTTGGTCTCCAGCCTTTCTTCTCTCAGAGCGTCCAGGCTCCTGGTCCTTTCTCCCACAGACCAAGGACCCCAGGATCCCTGCCTCCTCCTCCCTGAGACCCAGGAGTCCAAGCTCCCAGATGTCCACTGCCCCTCCCCCGCATCCTAGAACCCAGAAGTCAGGACCACAGCCCCCTCTTTCCTCGAGAATCTGGTGTGAGAGAGTCTGCACCCCTAGTCCCTCCTCCCTCAGGTCCCCAGCCCCCTTCCCTCACCAGATGAAGTCGGTACAGTGGCTGCAGAAGGTTGGCTGCTTGAAGAAGCGAGCGGTGAACTTGTGGCTCTTGACTTCATGGACCACCTTCTGCCTCAGAGCCCCCTTTCTGCAAAACAGGGGCCGGGGTCCCCCTTCTGTATCGCCTCCGCCGGGGCCCAGACCCGCCATGGCCCCAGGAACGTAGCAGGGACCAGGATCCTGCCTTTCTGGGGAAACAGGTGGAAAGGAGAGGAGCTGGAGACTCGGGGATTCCGAGGTGGCTAGGAGATGGGCGAGGCACCTCCAGGTGCGGAGCGCGCGGGCAGGGAGAGGCACCCGCGGGCGCGACCGCTCCGCCAAGGGGAGCGGGCAAGTGGGAGAGGGGGAAGCGCCGAAGGCTGGGGCGCCGCGGAGCCGGAGGCACGGGCGGCGGCGGTGGGAGCTCCAGCTCCGGCACCTGCTGAAATGTGGGAGCCCCAGGGTGGGGGGAGGCGTTGCCAGGGCGACCAAGAGGGCGGGGTTTCGGCTTAAAGGCGCCCCCCTCCCTGAGACACGGGACAAATGTCCTCCCTCCCCCAGCCCCACACGTGCACACACCCACTCCGGAGGTTGGCTGAAAGGGGGGGGGTGCATCCTCTGAGTCTTGCTCCACCCGCCTCCAATCTGTCATCCTGCCCCGCCTTCCTCCTCTACTTGGGTGACACGGTGGGTCCTGCTAGCCCACTCGAAAATCTGTGTCTGAACGCGGCCCTCTCCTTCCATCAACAAACTTTGAGCTCAGCGTGATCCACTGGTGAACAGGGAGGCTTGATATCTCACTTTATCTGATGGTCTCTGGGTCCTTATCGCTTTCCCAGCCTTTGAATTTTCGAGGCTGTCTCTCTCTGGGAGTGTCTCTTTTGTCTTCCTGGATTTTTTTTTTTCTTTTTGAAACTGAGTCTCACATTGTCGCCCTTGGTGGAGTGCTCCTGGCATCATAGCTCACAGCAACCTCCAACTCTTGAGCTCAAGTGAGCCTCTTGCCTCAGCCTTCCAAGTAGCTGGGACTATTGGTGCCCGCCACAACACCACGGCTATTTTTAGAGACAGGGTCTCGCTCTTGCTCAGGCTGGCCTTGTACGCCTGAGCTAGGCCTCTCACAATGCTAGGATTACGGGAGTGAGCCACTGCACCCTAACCCTAACCAGTCTTCTTTTCTTTGTCTTGACCTCTGTTTCTTTCCTTCTATTCCTGGAGTTCTCCCCCCACCCTTGGTGAATCTGTTTTCCATTCCCTATCACCAAAAATTACTTTTTCTATTTCTTTTATTATTTTCTTTGCTGTGTGTCTACACTCTGGCTACCACCCTCTCTGTTCCTCTGTCTCAATCAGTCTACTCCTGTCTTATCCTGAATATTCAAATATTCTTCTGTCTCTGAAAGTCTCTCCTTTCTCTGTCTCTATTTAGTCTTTCTGGTTCTGTGCCTCTCTAATCTCTCTCTCTGAGTTGCTTTCTAAATGCATGCTCTCGTCTCCTCATCCTCTCTCTCTCTGCACACCCTTGTCTTTATAAATGGTTTTATTAATGCTTTTGTCTCTGTCTCTCTCCCTTTCTCTCGCTGTTTCTCTGGCTTTAGAAACCAATCCCTACCCCACCTCATCCCTCTCTGTTTTGCTTGCCTCTTCCTCTGGTTCAATCTGTTTCACTATGCCTGTCCCTCTCTCGCTCTGTCACTTTCTCCTTCTGTCGCTAGGGGGTTCCCTCACTCTCTGAATATTTGGACCTCTCTCCTTCCCCTTTAAGACTCAGGATCTCTCTTCACCGGCTCTGTGTAACTCTGTCCCTTTCTAGCTGATCCACTATTTGTTTCTCTAGCTCTATGACTCTCTCTCCCCCTCTCGGGCGTGGGGGGGTCTCCCCCTCTGTGTCTCTCTGTGATTCAATTTATTTCTGTCTCTGGCCCTATGAATCTGTGTTGCTGGGGTCTCCGAATATTTGCATCTGTCTCTTCCTCCCGGTGTCTCTGTAATGCAGTCTCTCTCCGTCCTCCCCTTTTTGTTTCTTTCTCTCTGACCCTCTCCATTTGTCTCTCTTGGCCCTAGGACTGTTTGTCTCTCTCTCTCTCCCCCCTACCCCACGTCTCTGTGATTCAATCTCGGCTTGTCTGGCTGCCTCGGGAGTCCTCTCTGTGCGTCTCTGTCTTGGGAGTGGAGTGGAGTAGGTCTCCTCCTGCCCTCCTCCCCTTGGCGCCTCCACCCGCCCCTCCGCCTCTCCGGGGGCGCTTAGTCAGCCTACCCGGCTACTGGGGGGCGGGGAGAGAGAGAGAGAGAGAGGGAGGGAGGGAGGGAGGGGGGGAGAGAGAGAGAGACTGACTCTCTGTTACCAGGGGCAACCAGCGTCCGCCCTGCTGCCGGCGCAGAGCATCCTGGGACCTGTAGTCCCAACCTCCGGACAGCTGTTTTCGGGACACGACCGAGAACTTCCCCTCCCGGCATGCCCCGCGGGGATGGGCGGGGCGTTGCAGCGGCGCCCAGGGAGGGGGCTCTGAACACCAACCCGGCTCTCTAGGTGATTGTTTTTGTGGGTGAAGGTCGGGGTTCCGAGATTCTCGAAGCCGAAAAGGAGGCGGGAGAATCTGAGTCCTCTCCTAAGGATTCCCCCTCCTCAAATGTGGGCCTCCTAGCCACCTCGAGGCGTCTGTCGTGTCCCAGGGCGAAGGATAGGGGGGTTTAGGGGTGGTCCCCTCAACTGACTCCCACCAAGTTCCAGTACAGCCCTCCTTGGGCTTCTCTACTGAAGTTACCAACGTATCACCGGATTCTATAGTGATCTCTATGGTGCTTTCTAGAGAGGGTCTAAGTATGGGATAGGGGAAGGGAAGGTGGCCGAGATGCCCTTTAAGAAGACAGGGATTAGGATCCGCGCCTATGGTTCAGGGAGTAGGGCGCTGGCCCCATATGCCGGAGGTGGCGGATTCAAGCCCGGCCCGAGTCAAAAACTGCAAAAAAAAAAAATAATAAAATAAAATACATAATAGTCACTTGGGGTGGTGCCTGTGGCTTAAGGAATAGGGCACCAGCCCCATATACCGGAGGTGGTGGGTTCAAACCCAGCCCTGGCCAAAAACAGCAAACAAACAGGGATTGCTGTAGGTGGAAGGCTTTTCCTCGCCTAAAGGAGTGTGTCTAGTTGGCCCTTCCTCCTGTCCTGCCAGAGAGACCCTTCCCTCCCTTGCAGTATGTCTTCCCAATTGTGGGTGTAGCTACAGAAAGAAAGTTGTGTGAACCTGGAATTTTGGAATTTCCTCAGACTTAAATAAGTAGTTGTGATTCTCTTTATGTTGGGGTAAAGGATAAACGACCTTCTGTGAGAGAGATTCATCACTAGAGTAAGTCATTTGATCTTATGAAGGTTTTGGGGTTTTTTGGTTTTTATTAAAGAAAATTAGCTTTATTTAATTTAGAAAAGTTGGTTGTAGTGTTATAATTTCTCAAATGTTTTCATTCTGAACAATTTATAAGAGTATAGAATTTTTGGCTTGGTGCCTGTGGTTTAATGGGCTAAGGCGCCAGCCACGTACACCTGAGCTTGAGGGTTCGAGTCCAGCCTGGACCTGCCAAACAACAATGACGGCTGCAATCAAAAAATGGCCGGGCGTTGTGGCAGGTGCCTGTAGTCCCAGCTACTTGGGAGGCAGAGGCAGGAGACTCGCTTGAGCCCAGGAATTGGAGGTTGCTGTGAGCTGTGCTGCCACAGCACTCTACCCAGGGTGACAGCTTGAGGCTCTGTCTCCAAAAAAAAAAAGTCAATATGCCATGACAGGGATATTGAAAAAACAACAAAAAAAATCAATAGGAAGTTGCCTACAAACTTCAGAACTTCCATCAATCAGTTGAGGGAAAGTGGCTGTTTCATGCCTCAAATGAAGGTAATGTTGACTGTTAATTTCCTCAGCTTAGCCCTTTGAGATGTATGTATCTCTTCAACTTCCTTGGCTCTGTCTTTTGCCACTTCTGCCCATTATGCTCAGTGTGCCTGTCTATAGCTAGCTAGTCAAAGGTGTCAGTGATCTCCTGGAAGCCTTTCCTCAATCAATACCCACCCACTCTCTTGTCTCCTATCACCATCCTCACTCCCCAACTGTGAGAATGAGAACATTCTTGTAAGTTACGACCTGCTTCCCAAGAGCCCTTCCTGCTCCACTACACCCAGGGCACCAGAGAGCTCTGCTCTTTTCTAGGATTGGGGACACCAACCCAGATTCAACTTAAACAGATACCAAGTGTTCCCATTCAAATAAAGTGTCAGGATCAGCTCACTTCTTGCAAAGTGAGCAAGAGAGAAAAAGAGCTAATGCAGACTGGTTTTAAAGTATCTCTTTACTTGCAGGAACATTTTTTCAAAAATCAAGTTTTATGCCAGGAACGGTGGTTGGTTCAATCCCAGCACTCTGGGAGGCCGAGGCAGACAGATCATCTGAACTTATGAGTTTGAGACCAGCCTGAGCTAGAGCAAGACCCCATCTCTAAAAAACAGCCAGGGTGGTGGCGGCACCTGTAGTCCCAGCTACTCTGGAGGCTGAGGCAAGAGAACTGCATGAGTTCAGAGTCTGAGGTTGCTGTGAGTTATAATGCCACCGCACTCTACCACTCTACCGGAAATGACAAAGTGAGACTCTGTCTCAAGAAAAAAAAAAATATGAAAAAACATTGTAAATAATGCAAGGAATAAGGTTCACCTAACCCTTCATTGTTCTCAGTAATACTATCAAGGGGAATAATAAAGCTTCAATTATCGGTACATCTTGTCCTACTTGTCTGTTTCTCATTTTAATTTTAATACCGTTCTTGGTAACCTAATTGTAAAGTCCCAAGAGTTGTTTTTAGCAAGATCAGACACATAATACTATCCTAATACCTTTAGAAGATAACATAACCATAAAAATATTTACTTGGGTGGTACCTGTGGTTTAGTGAGTAGGGTGCTGGCCCCATGTACCAAGGGTGGCAGGTTCAAACCCAGCCCTGGCCAAACTGCAACAAAAAAATAACTAGGTGTTGTGGTGGGCGCCTGTAGTCCCAGCTACTTGTGAGGCTGAGGCAAGAGAATAGCTTGAGCCCAGGAGTTGGAGGTTGCTGTGAGCTGTGACGCCATAGCACTCTACTGAGGGTGATAAAGTGAGACTCTGTCTCTACAAAAAAAAAAAAAAAAAATTCATTTCCGCTACAGTAAACAGTCTCATTTAAATATACTGAAAGAAATGTTAAGTGGAATTTGGCAAAGGTGTTCTGAAGCTTAGGTGGCTGAGGTAGTATCACAAGGAGGCTTAGATGTGGAGATCTGAGAGATCAGGAGAGCTACATATGGGCAGCATCTGTGGCTCAGTGAGTAGGGTGCTGGCCCCATATACCGAGGGTGGAGGGTTTGAGCCCGGTCCCTGCCAAACTGCAACAAAAAAACAGCTGGGGGCCGCACCTGTGGCTCATCGAGTAGGGAGCTGGCCCCATATACTGAAGGTGGCGGGTTCACACCCGGCCTTGGCCAAACTGCAAAAAAGAAAAATAGCCGGGTGTTGTGGCGGGCGCCTGTAGTCCCAGCTACTCGGGAGGCTGAGGCAAGAGAATCACCTAAGCCCAGGAGTTGGAGGTTGCTGTGAGCTGTGATGCCATAGCACTCTACTAAGGGCGATAAAGTGAGACTCTGTCTCTACAAAAAAAAATTAGCTGGGCGTTGTGGCAGGCAACTGTAGTCCCAGCTACCTGGGAGGCTACAGCAAGAGAATCGCCTAAGCCCAAGAGGTGGTGGTTGCTGTGAGCTGCGTTGCCATAGCACTCTAACGAGGGTGACAAAGTAAGACTCTGTCTCAAAAAAAAAAAAAGGAGAGCTGCATAATATCCAAGCACATGTCAATAATCAGTTGCCTGCACTCTGGGAGGCTGAGGTGGGTGAATCGCTTTAGCTCTCAAGTTTGAGACCAGCCTAAGCAAAGGCGAGACCCCATCGCTACTAAAAAAATAGAAAAACTGGGCGGCACCTATGGCTCAGCGAGTAGGGCCCCGGCCCCATATGGCCCCATATACCGAGGGTGGCAGGTTCAAACCTGGCCCGGCCAAAATGCATCAAAAACTAGCCAGGCGTTGTGGTGGGCGCCTGTAGTCCCAGCTACTCAGGAGGCTGAGGCAAAAGAATCGCCTAAGCCCAGGAGTTGGAGGTTGCTGTGAGTTGTGTGATGCCATGGCACTCTACCGAGGGCGATAAAGTAAAACTCTGTTTCTACAAAAAAAAATAAATAAATAAAATAATAATAATAATAATAATAAAAATAACATATACACACACAAAAAGGAAGAAAATATATATGAAAGCTCTTCTAAAAATATTAAATGTACTTTTCCAGATCCACCTGTCCTTTCTCTACTCAGGACTACCATGGAGGGTTTGTACTCATATTATGTTCATTCACTCTGGACTTATCAATTGTCTCATTAAACATTCACCTTTTGTGACACACAATCACACAACTCACTCCCTGAATAGGCTCACTAGCAACGATCTCCAGGACTTTTTTGTACTTCAGCAAGCTACAGTAACATCTTTTTTTTTTTTTTCCTTTCTTTTTTGTGAGATAAGGTCTTGCTCTGTTACCCCAGCTAGAGTGCAGTGGTGCCATCACAGCTTACTGGAACCTCAAACTCTTGGGCTCAAGCCATCTTTCTGCCTCAGCCTCCCAAGTATTTAGGACTACAGGGAAACGCTACCAGCTAACTTCTCTTTCTTTCTTTTTTGTTTTGTATAGACGCTCTTGCTCAGGCTGGACTCCAGCTCTTCACCTCAAGTGATCCTTCTACTTTGGCCTCCCAAAGTGCTAGGATTACAGGTGTGAGCCACCATCCTTGTCCATAAAAGGTGGTTAATGTTTAGTTAGAAGAAAATGAGGCTTGGCACCTGTAGCTCAAGTGGCTAAGGCGCCAGCCACACACACCAGAGCTGGTGAGTCTGAATCTAGCCCAACAACAATGACAACTACAACCAAAAAATAGCCAGGATGGGCGGTGCCTGTGGCTCAGTGGGTAGGGCTCCAGCCCCATATACAGAGAGTGGTGGGTTCAAACCTGGCCCTGGCCAAACTGCAACAAAAAAACAGCTGAGTGTTGTGGTGGGCGCAGCTACTTGAGAGGCTGAGGCAAGAGAATCACCTAAGCCCAGGAGTTAGAGGTTGCTGTGAGCTGTGTGATGCCACAGCACTCTATGGAGGGTGATAAAGTGAGACTCTGTCTCTACCAAAAAAAAAAAAAAAAAAAAGCTGTGGTGGGCACCTGTAGTCCCAGCTACTTGGGAGGCTGAGGCAAAAGAATCTCTTAAGCCCAGGAATTGGAGGTTGCTATAAGCTGTGACGCCACAGCACTCTATCTAGGGTGACAGCTTGAGGTTCTGTCTCCAAAAAAAAAAAAAAAAATAAAAGAAAATTGCTTGGCAATTAAAGTTATATTTCATGCTGAAATAAAAAAACAAACAAACAACAAAAAGTTCTATTTCATGCTATAATTTACAAAATCTATAATAAGCAAAGGTTGATATATTCCTTAACTATCATCTTTCCTTACGAGAAAGAAAATGAACTACTAACTTCCATGAAACTAAATGTATAAGGCTTTGGGAAAAGAAAAATGAGCAAGCAGGCCAAGAATATGGGAGAAACAAATTATAAGAAAAGACAAAAGAATCATGTGAAACACTAACAGTGCATATGCCAAAGTTATCTAGCTTTCTACTTCCAATAAATACAATCTTAAATGAGAAGAAACTAAAACTAAAATGAAAACAAAATGTTAAAGAACTTTCAAAGCAGTCTTAATAGATTTTACCTCTAATGCTAAGGCGGTCTTGTCATAAGCACAGGGTACTCTTTTCTGGATTGCTTTCGCAAAGACAGGTCCATTCTGTGTGGATGGCAAAGGGTTGATCGATGCCCCAGGAGTACTGGAAACTGCAGGTAGAGGAGTTGTGGTCTGAGGTTGAGCGTATGCGTGAGCAGGTTCTGGGATCCCATAACTATTGGAATTCCTATTTCCATGCTTTCCATGTGGTGAAGATCTCACAAGCTTTTCAACGTAAGGGACAGGAATCATCCCAACCCGGCCATCCTTGTTCCGGGCACTCCACCACTGTTCTTCAGGCTTCTCTATTATCACTAGGATCTCGCCCTTTTTAAAGGGCAAGTCTTCGGCATCATTCCCAAGAAAATCATATAGAGTCCGTACATATTCCAGATTTTCTTCTGCTGTAGGCAGGTTAGGTGTGGACACAGATCCCATTGGTGGGCTTGGATACCTTAACAGAGAAAGAAAATTTAAGAGAAAAATCATACTCTATGCCAGTGTCTATGAAACTTAACAAACCATTCTCTTCTACAATAAATTTTCTTTCTATAGTCTCAGTAATTAAGATGGTTTTGTAATTTCTGTAGACTGTATTGCAATAAAAGTTAGTGTCTTGAATATGCCTTTCCACATTACATGTCAAGTATGTATACACACACAAACATGCTATCTCTGCTTTTACAGAGACCTCTTGTTTACACAGAGATACCTGCTCTGAATTTTTTTTTAAACCCCAAGTTAAGTAGCTACTGTCTTTTGACCCTTGTCACAACCATCACACACTCTTCCTCTCTGTCCTAATCTATGGCTTGCATCCTGCACATTTCCCTGAACAACACAGAGAAGATGAGAAAGGCCTCTGTCTCTGGTCTCTCAAAATATAAAAGCTAGAGGAACTTGTATGTTTGTCAAATTAAAAAAAAATTAATCCCACATTTCACCTCATAGGACAGGAATTGACAACTAACCATCAAAATTAATGATTGTCAAAGTTTCACTGCAAAACTCACAGGCAAGAGCTCTCATCTAAGTATCAGTCCACTGGCACCACATTGCCTTTGCTGTGCCTATGGATTCAGTGAGTATATGATTGGTATGTTATAGAATGCAGTCTAAGAATTGGCTATAAAAGCAGTCCCTGCTCTCCAGCAACATCTCATCTGCAAAGAAAGTAAAGAAGTCTCTCTCTACTTAAGAAATATTCCAGAAAGTTGAAAATACACCAAGCTCTGGAAAGAAATATTTTATGGCTGGGCGCAGTGGCTCACGCCTGTAATCCTAGCACTCTGGGAGGCCAAAGTTGGTGGGTTGCTTGAGCTCATGAGTTTAATAAGACCAGCCTGAGAAAAAGCGAGGCACCATCTCTACTACAAATAGAAAAACTGAGGCAAGAGGATCGCTTGAGCCCGAGTTGGAGGTTGCTGTGAGCTATGATGCTACAGGACTCTACCCGGGCGACAGCTTGAGACTGTCTCGAAAACAACAATACAAAACAAAAAAACATTTTATACCTATTTTGCCAATAGTTTTTTCAGCCCCTAAGTTTTCCGAGACAGAGTCTCACTTTGTTGCCCTTCGTACAGTGTCATGGTGTTATAGCTCACAACAACCTTAAACTCTTTGGCTCAAGTGATTCTCTTACCTCAGCCTCCCAAGTAGCTGGGACTAAGGCGCCAGCCACATATACCTGAGCTGGTGGGTTTGAATCCAGCTCAGGCCCGCCGAACAACACTGATGGCTGCAACCAAAAAATGGCCGGGCGTTGTGGTGGGTGCCTGTAGTCCCAGCTATTTGGGAGGCAGAGGCAGGACACTCATTTGAGCCGAGGAATTGGAGGTTGCTGTGAGCTGTGATGCCACAGCATTCTATCCTGTGTGACAGCTTGAGGCTCTGTCTCAAAAAAAAAAAAAAAATCTTCGTGTGCCGATTTCATGTATTGAAAATGACATAATTTACATTAATGTGCTAATTCTTATTTCTTTGCCTCATATTTCTGCCTTTCCTTTGGAGCCCTTTTGCATCTCTACATTTGTATAAATGTGATGTTTTTCATGTTCTTTGTAAATAGAAAAAGTGGGACATCGTTAATTAAAATGTCAATGCTACTTAAGTGAAATGATAAGTACATAATGGTAGAAAATATTTGCAAATCATATATTTGATAAGGGAGTTGCATCCAGAATATATAAATGAAACAACTCAATAATAAAAAGACAAATAACCCAATTTAAGAGCAGCCAGAGGAAGAGGATTTGGAGAGGATGGCAGAGTAGGAAGCATCAGGAATCTGTCTCCTACATAGACAGACAGCAGTATCTGTGTGTGTAAGTGTAGTGGAACTCTGA
>CAUYON010023316.1:0-72131 GCA_963573935.1 Arctocebus calabarensis
GTCACCCTGGATAGAATGCTGTGGCATCACAGCTCACAGCAACCTCCAATTCCTGGGCTCAAGCGAGTCTCCTGCCTCCACCTCCCAAGTAGCTGGGACTACAGGCGCCCGCCACAACGCCTGGCCATTTTTTGGTTGCAGCTGTCATTGCTTGGTGGGCCGGGCTAGATTCAAACCCGCCAGCTCAGGTGTATGTGGCTGGCGCTTTAGCCCATTGAGCCACAGGCACCAAGCCCCTCAGGGTGGTTTTGATTTGCATTTTTCTGATGATTAGGGTTGATGAGCATTTCTTCATGTTTGTTAGCCATTCATCTATCTTCCTTAGAGAAGGTTCTGTTCATGTCTCTGGCCCTACCTCCCTATCTTTCTGAGGCCCATCTAAGGCTTGGAGGGACCTTAGATAGGAGATTTACAATGCTGAGTGCCTGGGATCCCCTTTCCTTCATCTCCTGGGCTGAACTGCAAAAGTCCAGGCCTCACATGAATGCTGTGCACACCAAGACTGATCCCATCAGACAGAAGAAGGTTAGGGACAACCAGACAAGGCTGGAGCTAGACAATGAAACACATTCATTGGACAGATTTTATTTAGAATTAGAACTGTGGAATTGAAAGTGGTTTTAAGAATCCTCTTTTAGTCCAATTCCTAAAATATTATCTTATCCTTTTAATATTCATGTTTTATCTGATAATAAAAGTAAAATACATAGACTACTTTGCATTTTAATATGAAGAAACAGAGGTCCAGAGAGCTGAAATGACTTCCCCAAGGTCATACAACTGGAAAGCAGTAGACTAGGACTCCTATCTCCTGCCTCCTAGACTATGGGCTCTCAAAAGAGAGAACAGAACAGTCAAAGGGATGAAGAGTGGGAGGAGCATTGCCTAAAGACATTCCCTGAAAGATGGGGCCCACCTGACCAGGTGGATGAATGAGATGAAATTGGTATGATCATCATTAATAAAGCTACGTCCTCCCTGGACTGAAACCTTGGTGTAGACCTGCAGTACTTGCCTTAAAGAGCCTTCAGATAACCAGTTATCTGAACAGGCACTCTTCTAACCTATGAGAAATAGAACCAGACAAGGACCTTGGCTTCAGGGGCTGTGCCATCTAAGGGAGTCTGATATAGCCAGCACCGTTTCAGAGGAACATATAGCAAATGGACAGATAGAAGCAACATGCAGATACTAATATGCATAATACTAATATGGATAAATGAATTACAGACTATAAGGCTAAACATAACATAACCCAACCAGAAAACTACACTTGCAGATGTGGTGGGGAAGCCACCACACACCTCCTCCAGGGAGTCTTCCTGGTTTCACTATATTTATCCTCCTGGGCCTTCACCCTATAGAAATAGAATATCCTTCTCTCTCATCCTCTAATGCCTCCAGTTTATATATTATAGCAATATTGTCATTCTTTGTGGGTATGTGATTAGTTTACCTTCTCATCCTTTAAAATTTCATTCATATCCATCTAGTATATCTTGGAACCCAGAACCCAGAACCCTTAGCCAATTTCATTCATATCCATCTAGTACATCTAGAACCCAGAACCCAGAACCCTTAGCCAATTGTTAGGCAGCAGCTGCTGCTAAGGAGTTGGAAAGGCGGATGTCAAAAAGAGCATTAGTTCCTTTCCAATCAGTCTAAGAAAGATTCTTGGAGGAGGTGGGATTTCAAGAGCTTGACAGAAGGCAGAGTGATTGTCTAAAGGAGGGTTCTGGCCTAGTGGTAGAAGCTCAGAGATTCAGGAGGGATAACCAGTGCAGAAGGAAGGTGACTGAGAGAGAGAGTGCTAGAAAGTGTGTCTGAGGCAAGGCAAGGTGAAAAGTGAGGAGAGGGTAGTGGGAACCTCTGAAGCACCTGGTTTGGGATCCCTGAAGCAAAGGAGGACATTCTTGGTTCTGATCAAGAGGATAATAGGAGGTAAGAGCCTAGACCTGGATGGGGGGTCAACACCATAGGTGCTACATAGAAGACCTTGTCCTAAAAGACCCCAGAAATAGGCCTTATGCCAGTGAGGGAGCTGGAAGGACCCATGTGCTGTTCAGACCTATGTGCCCACTGTTCGGCCAGCACAACTCAGTCTCTTGGGGGCCTGTCCTTAAGTACTGGTGAACTTACTATTCCTTGTGTGTCAGATATAGGCTCACTCAGAAAGCCTTGTAGGATAAAGTGGAGCCAATTACAGGCACTAAAAAGAAGAGTTTTTGCAACTATGGAGAGAAGGAGAGGTTGGGTAGATCAGCTTACGCTGCAAGAAAATACAGATCAGATCCAAGGGAGCAGGAGGGAGCCTGTTGAGGAAGTGCACTTTGGGGCTGAGTCAGGGAGGAGGGACAAGTCTGCATCTCTATGGTGGTAAAGAGGAGGGGAATCTAGACAGGCAGACTGCAGGCCTCCAGGAGGGTGTGAATGAGCAGGAGTTGTGGGATGGCTGAGAAATGCTGGTGTCTCTGTGCCTCTGGTGGCTGGAACTTAGGCCAAGGGGATTCTGGAATAGCCTATTTAGAGTCTCTCTCTCTCTCTCTCTCTCTCTCTCTCTCTCTCTCTCTCTCTCTCACTCACACACACACACATGCCCATACTGACCTTGAAGCAATGGTTCCCTGGAGCTATGTTAGCAGACTATGAGGAACATGGAGGTGACTCCAGGGGCAATTCTGAGGATTTTACTGTATCTGTAGGCTGATTCTCTCAGCATCAAACCCACACCCACCTCCAAGGTCCACTTAAGAAACCAGAAGACACCTATGCTGGGGAAGCCACAGGGAGTGGCTCTGAGAAGGGTAGACATGGTCCTACAAGGCTAACAGAACAGGCCCAGAAGCATCTGGGCTCAAGAACTTCAGGAAAGGCTCAGAGAGTCCAAAACACAGAACAAAGGGCTTGTGGGCATTGAGAAGGGAACAGACAGATCCAGAGAGACGTGGCCAGGACCCAGACTGACAGCTTGCCCTGGGGAGTGGGGACACCTGGGATGTAATCTGTAAAAAACATTTAATAATGAAAACTCACCTCAACCTGGACCCAGGGCTGGGCTGGAGGTTAGCCCAACACTTTTGGCCTCCCTCTACACAGGAGGTCCATCCACTGTCAAGACAGGGGAGACCTGGCTCGGTGCCTGTGGCTCAACAGGCTAAGGTGCCAGCCACATACACTTGAGCTGGCAGGTTCAAATCCAGCCCGGGCCCGCCAAACAACAATGATGGCTGCAACCAAAAAATGGCTGGGCATTGTGGCGGGGGCCTGTAGTTCCAGCTACTTGGGAGGCGGAGGCAAGAAACTCGCTTGAGCCCAGGAATTGGAGGTTGCTGTGAGCTGTGATGCCTCAGCACTCTATCCAGGGTGATAGCTTGAGGCTGTCTCAAAAAAAAAAAACAACACAGGGGAGACCAATGAATCCAGTTTTTAGTGTTTCCATCTCCCCCCAAGTGAGATCTCAGTGTGTGTTGTGGGGACAACTCACCAGGATCTTCCCAGGTACCATAACCCAGGGCCTGCCCCACTCGCTCAGCTGCAGAGAATCAGGCTGGAAAACAGATCTCAGGGACATCCCTGAGGATCTTGTTGCTCTCTCTCTTTCCACCTTCCCAAGCAAGGACCCCCCAAGGAGGCCGGCTGTGATCTGCAAAACAGCTGCATCCTGTTGTAGTGAGTGAGCTGGCGGGTTGGGGGAGAAGGGCACAAAGAGGAAACAGACCAGATTGGCGGAGCCAGTGCTGCGCTGCCCAGCTGGGACCGGGTCATCCAGAGGATGACGCTCAGTACCCACACTGGCCCCTTACACATGCTCTAAAGTAGGAGGACAGAGGGCTGTGTCCATGGCTTCTCTGCTACCGCGACCCAGTGCATCAAAACAAGCTGATTCAGGCCCTAAGACATGGGGGAATAGGTGGGAGCAGTCACTCTACCTCTTTAGCTCTGACCCTAAGAGGACCCTCGCAACCAAGACCACCTCCTCCTCCTTTCCTCCTTCGGTTGAAGGGAAAGGACCTGTGACCGAGGGTGGGTGGTAGAGCGGGACTTAAAATTGGCATGAGAGATTCTATTGGTCAGAGGAGCTGCCCGTCAGGAGGGCAGCTCGGACAAGGATTGGCTGCGTGAGGCGGGGCGCGGCGCCGCGAAAGAAGGGGCCAAAGGGGTGGGGCTGACGCTGCAGCTGGCGCAGCTCAGACTCCAAGCAGCGTCCGCCGAGCAGCCAAGCAGCCACCTTCCCCGTCAGTCCGCGCGCCCGGCCCGGGGCTAGGCCCCCCACCGCCGGGTCCCCCGGGGCTGCAGCAGTAGCGGCGCCGCCCGCGGTTCCCACCGGAGCCCGGGCGCCGGCCCCGCTCTGCAGGATGGGCACGGTGCTGTCTCTTTCCCCTGCCTCCTCGGCCAAGGGCCGGAGGCCCGGCGGGCTGCCCGAGGAGAAAAAGAAGGCGCCGCCCGCGGGGGACGAGGCTCTGGGGGGCTACGGGGCGCCGCCAGTGAGCAAGGGCGGCAAAGGCGAGAGTCGGCTCAAGCGACCGTCAGTGCTCATCTCGGCGCTCACCTGGAAGCGCCTGGTGGCCGCGTCCGCCAAGAAGAAGAAAGGCAGCAAGAAGGTGACACCCAAGCCGGCATCTACGGGCCCCGACCCCCTAGTCCAACAACGCAACCGCGAGAATCTTCTCCGCAAGGGCCGGGACCCCCCAGACGGCGGCGGCGCCGCGAAGCCCCTGGCGGTGCCAGTGCCCACCGTGCCAGCAGCAGCCGCCACCTGCGAGCCACCGTCGGGGGGCAGCGCGACCGCCCAGCCGCCCGGCTCTGGAGGGGGAAAGCCTCCACCGCCGCCTCCCCCAGCCCCACAAGCGGCACCGCCTGTGCCTGGCGGCTCGCCGCGACGGGTCATAGTGCAGGCGTCCACCGGCGAGCTGCTGCGCTGTCTGGGCGACTTCGTGTGCCGACGCTGCTACCGCCTCAAGGAGCTGAGCCCCGGCGAGCTGGTGGGCTGGTTCCGTGGCGTGGACCGCTCGCTGCTGCTGCAGGGCTGGCAAGACCAGGCCTTCATTACGCCCGCCAATCTGGTGTTCGTGTACCTGCTGTGTCGCGAGTCGCTGCGTGGGGATGAGCTGGCGTCGGCCGCCGAGCTGCAGGCCGCCTTCCTCACCTGCCTCTACCTCGCCTACTCCTACATGGGCAACGAGATCTCCTACCCGCTCAAGCCCTTCCTGGTGGAGCCCGACAAGGAGCGCTTTTGGCAGCGCTGCCTGCGCCTCATACAGCGGCTCAGCCCGCAGATGCTAAGGCTCAACGCCGACCCCCACTTCTTCACCCAGGTCTTTCAAGACCTCAAGAATGAGGGCGAGGCCGCCGCCAGCGCCGGGGGTCCACCGAGCGGGGGCGCCCCCGCCGCCTCAGCTGCCAGGGACAGCTGCGCGGCCGGAGCCAAGCACTGGACTATGAACCTGGACCGCTAAAGGATACCCAGGGGCTGCTTGCGACCTCCGCCCCATTCCCCGACACACACTCGGACGCCCCCGGGACCATTGTGTCACCGCCGCTGTTACCACTGCTAGGCGCCACAGCCTGGCCGAGGAGGAGCCGCCCCTGCCCCGCAGGGGAAGGTGGGGGCTGGGACACCAGAGGCCGCGGCGTTTGGATTTTTGGATTTGCTGGGCGTAGAGTGGGGAGGGGGGATGAGAGCGGGACGGACACCCCTAAACTCACCCTTTCCATCTGTCTGCACCCCATCTCTCCATTTCTGCCCCGGGTCCCCTTTTCTGCCTGTGTGTGTCTGTAAGTCCATCTCCCCTTGGTTTTGTTCATTTCCTCGCCTCCTTTCTCTCTCCGTCTTTCCTCTCGTTTGCATTTCACCTCTCTCTCTCTCTCTCTCTGTGCTTTTCCTTACATTTTTGGTTCCCTGGATGTGTGCGTTTCCATCTCCATCTTACTCCCTGCCTGACTGTACCCTATTGCTCTGTTTCTCCTCCTGCACCTGTGTTCCTGTCTCCTCTTGTCTCTTTCCCCCTGCTCCTGTCATGTGTCACCATCTTCCCTCCTGTCTGCCTTCTTCTTCCATTTGTGTCAGCCTGTATTTCTTTCCCTGACTGAATCCCTTTACTCCCCTCCCCAGATCAAAGGGAACGTTAGTTTTAATTTGGGTGGTCTGAGGTGCGACTAGACACTGCAGCCCCAGGCGCCCAGACAAGCTCCAGGATGGTCCCTCGCCCCACCCCCATCTCCTCTCCCCACCTTTTCCAACGTGTTGCATGCTGGGAGCTGGGGGGTGGGAGGAGCTGCCGGCTTCATTCTGGAGGCTGAGGTTTGGAGGCATAATCAACCTGGGAGACCACCTCAGTAGCGGTGCCTCAGCAGACGGGTGGGAGGACAAAAATTCTTCTTACCCTGGAAGAGGGGCGCCCCACTTCCTTATTCTTAGGTTTTTTTGTTTGCCCCCCTTTTAATTTATTTGGTTGTTTTCGGAGGGAGGGGGGTGGGGGGGAGGGTAGGCTGGGAACTGTCCGAGGTGCTGAGCTGGGGCGGGGCCGGATCCTCCCGGGAGAGTACCAGGGACTGGGATGGGCCTGGGGCCGTGTCCAAGGTGCCAATGATGCGGGCCGACGGCGCGGGCCGCACTGTCTGTCTGTCCGTCTGTCCCGGAGAGAACTATAAAGCGCTGGAAGCGCCTGCAGATGGTTTTGCGCCGGCCTTTCTTTGGGCCCCGGGAGGGAGGGAGTGGGAGCGGGAGGTGAACGGCCATGAGCAGGGCAAGAGGGCAAGAATGGGGTCCAGTGAGCGAGGATCGAGTCCCTGACAACTGCTATTCCTCCCCACCCCCAACATCGGCTTTCATGTCACAGAGAGTAAAGTGTAAAATGCGTTAGCCAAGAATTGAGGCCTAGTGATAAAACCGAATCCATCTCCCCCTACCCCCGTCTTGTTTGACCTAGCTCTCCATTATTGCCCGAGCCACTTAGGGACTGAGTGATGAGCACAGGAGTTGTGTCCCTTCTATGATGTGACCCATCGAGGCAAACTAGCCAGTCATTATTGCTGTTTTTATCTTCCTCCCCGATCTTTCCCACCACATATTTGATCAAGGGTCCAGTCAGGTCTATGTTTGCCACTCTCAAGTGGGGCCCTATTGCCACACTTGGCTCCCCACAAACCTCCCACCTTTGGGCTGCTTCCAGGCTGCTTCGGTCACACGCACACCAAGGGCAGTCTGGGAAGGCTCATTCCCTGCTGGAGACTCAGACCCTAGCCCTCCATCGCCAAGGAAGTGTGGACCTAGGCAGCTGGGGAGACAGAGCCCATTCTCCAGGATTGAAAGAAGAGAAAAATATGTTATTTAGCCTGAAATCTCTATTCAGTCCCCACTGCCTCTTAACCACGTGGCTAAGGGCCCTGTTCACTGTTTCATTGGCCCAAGGAGGCCTGGCTTCAGCAAAGCGCTTTCGACTCCCACCCTGGTGGCCAGGGGGCCACGAGGATCCAGAGAGAAACCGGGCGGGGCGGGCAAAGACAAGGCCTGGGTTCGCTGTCCGTGGTGCTGACGGGCGCGGTCAGGCGGGGACGGGAGGTTTGTAATGAGGGTAGGAAGAGTTTCCGACTCGGTCTCAACTAGCTCTTTTGGATAATTTGGGAATAGTGCATAATCTATTCTGTCGACGAGTTACAGAAGTGTAGCCTGAGAACCCAAGAATATTGGCTTCCACCTGCCCTCTTAAGAGGACAGGATTCGACTCTCCTCTGGCTTCCTCCCACAGCCTTTCTACCCAGCCTGGAGCCGGAAATCCCGAGTCCAGATTTGTGAATCGAGTTCCTGGCGTGGGAGGGGGAGAGCTGGCGGAAGGGAAGGCAGGAACAGACACCCATTGGCTGGAATTTGGCGCAGTCAGCGCAGTGCCGTCATTTCTTTGGGTTTGGGAGGAGGGAGGGAGAATCGCTTGGGTCACCCCGCGGCTGTCGCCATAGTAACCAGACTGAGCGGGCGGGGCAGCCTCTCCACTTTCCCACCTCTCGCTGGGGGAAAAAAATCCTGGTCGGCTTTATTTGGAACTAGTTAGGAGACTAACTACGTTGTTAGAATTTCTGAGCTACAGAAGCGTAAAGGCGGTGGAAAAGAGACCCCAAACATCCTGCCCTTGGGAGGTCTCTACTGCCCCTGAATGCATTAATACAGCATCCTTCTTTATGCACACACGTGCAGGCGCACACACATATACTTCCAGGAACCCGTGGTCTGGCATTTGGAGACCTAGAATGAGAAAAAAGCTACAGTGAGTAAAAGCCAGTTAAATCTCACTTTCCTTGCCATGCCCCAAAGTATGAGACACTGCCTTAATCCGATTAGGAGGGGAGGGACTGGAGAAGGATCAACATGAACACACAGAAGAATTAGCCTCCTGGGTCAAACTTGATCAGAGTCCTGTTTTCTCAGGAAGGGGGGCAGTCGCGAAGAGAATGACCAGAACAGTCTTCTAAGAAAGCGAGAGGAGAGGGGAGTAAGTGCAGAAACACAGTAAGGCATCTTCTTTTCTGCCCAGGAGTAATCATGGCAAAAGTGAGTGGAAACTGATGATAAAGTTAGCAAAGAAGGGCCAGATTTTTAGAGAGAGCCCAGCAGGGGAGAGGAGTGGACTGAGGAAAAAATGGAAATGGAGGAGACAGAAACCTCGCTGGAGCCATGACTCAGCACTTCCCTTCAGCAAAGTGCTAGAGTGATTCTCCAGCAAGTGTGTGTGGGGGGGGGGCTGTGCAGAGGGGAGCAGGAAAGCAAATGGACAGATAACAGGTGATCCATCCATTTGCATGATACATGCTGATACATGCATTGACACATCACCAAAGGCACACATTTTAACCTAGTTTGGAAATAAATGCATTTATACTGATGATGGTTTATCAGTCACAACATATACACATCTCCACTCCCTCCATTTCTTCCCCACTTCCTGAAGCAGAGGACATTCTGTCCTGAGAGCCATGGTTGCCTGTTCCTGGAATATTTTGGTACTTATTGAAAAAGGAAAAATACAAAATAACACAGTTGGGGGGGTGGTTGTCATGGTAACTTCTTTCCCTGCCAAGCAGGGTGCTTGCAACCAGGGTATCTGGCAGTATCCAAGAGGACATGGCCTCTACCCACTAGGATCCTGCTTCAAGCACCCAGATGGGCACCCTCTGGAAGATTTCTACAATGGAAGCTGCCAAAACAGTCCCCCATCCCCCAGTCATGTCATTATGACTAAGGATAACTGGAATCCAGGTATAAAGGCCTGACCTTCTTCATGTACCCCACTTTAAGTGGGATTCCTGACCTCTTTGTATAACACACACAACATTTACTATGAGTGGCCTCAAGACAGCAAGATTAGCACTTTTGAAAGGTTTTTATTTATGATCATGCTTTTTCCTCTAAACTTCTTGCCATATACCCTACAAAGAGGGTCTTCTATACCCAGATAGGGTAGGAGTACAGATGAGGGGCAGAAAAATTGTTGGCAGTATAATGAAAGATTGAGTATAATATAGATAAACTGAAAGCCACAATCGTGCAAGTTTCTTTGACCTTAGTTTAATACATCAAATGAGGTTTTAGAGGCAGGTCTATCTGTTACACTTGAAGACTGTCTGTCTGACTTCTTACCCTGACCCCTTTTCCCTCAATATTCAGGTTTCATATCTTGGTTTCTGGTTTAAAATTGCCCTGATCCAGTTTGGGGCCTCATGGTTTTTTTCTCATAGATTCTTCCCACTGTCTTTTTAGCATTAGCTTCTCTCAAATTCTCTTTCCGCTTAGAGATATTGCCCACAATAATTTGTCCCCCGACTTAGATTTTTCCTGCATTTCTTTATGCTCCTTAATCATTGTCTCCTGTGATTAATATTTAGCTTCAAGCCCATAAATCATAAAATTAGTCTTTCTGTGTGTATTTTTATATATGACAAACTAAAAGGAAGGAGTGATAACATTACAAATATAAAAATATTTACTTATATCACATTTCTACATGCTACTTCTTTTAAAAAATAATTTACAGGCTCGGCGCCTGTGGCTCAGCGGGCTGGGGCGCCAGCCACGTACACCTGAGCTGGCGGGTTCGAATCCAGCCCGGGCCCGCCAAACAACAATGATGGCTGCAAACAAAAAATGGCTGGGCATTGTGGCAGGCGCCTGTGGTCTCAGCTACTTGGGAGGCAGAGGCAGGAGACTCGCTTGAGCCTAGGAATTGGAGGTTGCTGTGAGCTGTGATGCCACGGTGCTCTGTCCAGGGTGACAGCTTGAGGCTCTGTCTCAAAAAAAAAAATTTACATATCCCAGAAAACACTGAAGACCAGGAAAAGCCTAAGTAGAAGAGTAACAATAAAGATCTTGCCCTATTAGATATTAAAATGAAATATAGAGCTAAGGTAGCTAAAACGTATGGCACTGATAGGAATAGACATATCAGTAGAGAAGAATAGATAATCCAAAGCTAAACTCTGGCATACATGGGAATTTAATATGTGATAAAGGCGCCGTTTCAAATTCACTGGGAAAAAATGTATTAGTAAATGGTTTTGATACAAATGGATGGCTAATTTATATGAAGAATAAGATCAATCCTGCCTCATTCTTTACCCCCAAATAAATTCTAAGTTGATCAAACATTCAATTGTTTTAAAGTTATAAAAATCCTTAGAAGAAGGAACAATTTGAAAGTATCTATTGACATTTTAAATGTACATACCTTTCTTTCTTTTTTTTTTTTTTTTGATACAGAGTCTCAAGCTGTTGCTCTGGGTAGAGTGCTGTGGCATCACAGCTCACAACAACCTCCAACTCCTGAGCTCCAGCGATTCTCATGCCTCTGCCTCCCAAGTAACTGGGACTACAGGCACCAGCCACAACTCCTGGCCATTCTTTGGTTGCAGCCGTCATTGTTGTTTGGCGGCCAGGGCTGGATTCAAACCCGCCAGCTCAGGTGTATGTGGCTGGCACCTTAGCCGCTTGAGCCACAGGCACCGAGCCAAAATGCATTACCTTCTACTGAGGAATTCCAACTTGTGTGTTGATGGTAGAGAAATAATTGAATATTTTTACGAAGAGACATGACAAGGACTTTTAAAATTGTATTATTGGCTCAGCGCCTGTAGCTCAGTGCCTGCAGCTCAGCACCCGCCAAACAGCAATGACAACTACAACCAAAAAATAGCCAGGCATTCTGGCGGGTGCCTGTAGTACCAGCTACTTGGGAAGCTGAAGCAAGAGAGTCACTTAAGCTCAAGAGTTTGAGGTTACTGTGCACACTCTACCCAGGGCAACAGCTGGAGACTCTGTCTCAAAAGTAAATAAATAAATAATAAAATAAAATAAAATAAAATTGTATTATTGTTTGGAAAAAGGAAAGTTGGAATCAATTTAAATATCCTCTGGCAGCGTAGGGGTTAAATAAACTTTGATACATACGAATTACTGATACCCTAATATTTAATTTAAAAAGAATTAGTGCATTAACATAAAAGATCTCCAAAACATGAAGCTAAATAAAAGTTGCATAACAATACGTATTATATAATACTTATGCAAAAGCAAAATAAACCAAAGTATAATTTTTCTGTGTTGGGAAGAGGGGGAGGGTGTGGCTAGCAGAAACTTAATAGCAGAAACTTAAGAAAGAGATACATCACTCTTAACAAGTAACTTCTAGGAAGGGACTGGAATAGATATTGTCTAAAGGACTTCTACTTCATCTTCAGAGTTTAACTTTTTCCAATAAAATATATTAGTATATTGGGCAGGACCTGTGGCCCTACCTCAGCGGGTAGGATGCTGGCCCCATATACTGAGGGTGGAGGGTTCAAACCTGGCCCCTGCCGAACTGCAAAACAAAAAAATAGCTGGGCGTTGTGGCGGGCGCCTATAGTCCCAGCTACTCGGGAGGCTGAGGCAAGAGAATCGCCTAAGCCCAGGAATTGGAGGTTGCTGTGAGCTGTGTGATACCACAGCACTCTACTGAAGGCGATAAAGTGAGACTCTGTCACTACAAAAAAAAAAAATATATATATATATATAAGTATATTGGTCATACAATAAGAAAACATTACAAAAAAAGAAAATAGTAATTAATATATTACTGTAGTTAAATAGAATATACTTGAAGAAAATATGTGTTATTTATTATTGCTGCTGTTGTTACATCTTGGGGGTAGTTGTAGAATGTCTTTTTAGGAGTAGAAAGACCTTGGTGGAAAAGATTTTTTTTTGGCAGTTTTTGGCCGGAGCCAGGTTTGAACCCGCCACCTCTGTTATATGGGGCTGGCACCCTATTCCTTTGAGCCACAGGCACCACCTGATGGAAAAGATTGATTCATCTGACTCCATCTAAGCTTTTTTTTTTTTTTTTTTTTGAGACTCCCCCTAGGGAGAGTGCCGTGGCATCACAACTCACAGCAACCTCCAACTCCTGGGCTCAAGAGAGTTTCCTTCCTCCACCTCCCAAGTAGCTGGGACTACAGGAGCCTGCCACAACGCCTGGCTATTTTTTGGTTGCAGCCATCATTGTTGTTTGGCGGGCCCGGGCTGGATTCGAACCCTCCAGCTCGGGTGTATGCGGCTGGCGCCTTAGCCTCTTGAGCCAGAGGCGCCGAGCCCATCTAAGCTTTTGAATGTCAGAGAAATAGGTAAGAAAAAAGAAAAAATTCATTACGTGTTCCTATTTTCTTCTTAGCACATGTCCCCACCTGATAATTATTTTGTTACTGATTTATTTTGCATTCTCTCAATAAAAACAAGATTGAAAGACCAGTGACAAAGAGAGAACATATTTGCAACTCAATATATTTTCTTTTTTTAATTGTTTTTATTATTAAATCATAACAATATACTTTTCAATAGAAAAGAAGCTAAAACTGCAAAGAGGGAATTCACAGAAAGAAATGTAAACAATTGGCTTGGCACCTGTGGCTCAATGGGCTAAGACGCCAGCCATGTACACCTGAGCTGGCAGGTTCGAGTCCAGCCCCGGCCCGCAACCAAAAATGGCCGGGCGTTGTGGCGGGCGCCTGTAGTCCCAGCTACTTGGGAGGCGGAGGCAAGAGACTCGCTTGAGCCCAGGAATTGAAGGTTGCTGTGAGCTGTGATGCCATGGCACTCTACCCAGGGTGACAGCTTGAGGCTCTGTCTCAAAAAAAAAAAAAGAAGAAATGTAAACAATTAATAAACACAAAGATATTTTACTGTTGGCCAAATGAATTCAAGTCAAAACAGTAATGGGATATTGCATCCCTTGTATGGTCTTGAATTCCTGAGCCCAAGGGCATTCCTCCTGCTTCAGCCTCCCAGAGTGCTAGAATTATAGGCATGAGCTACTGTGACTTACCTAACCTTCCCACTGTTTAGGAGAGTGTTGCAAGTATCAGGTGAAATTGCATCCATAAATGTGATCTATAAACTCTGAAGCACAAAATAAATGCAAGGTAGTCCCAATTCAGGCCTTCAGGTGCGCAATCATAGAGGTGGCCAACGCACAAATGTGCATGCAGAACACGTGTGTTAAAGGTGGAAGGGTTGAGGGGGGTTGTGAAGATGACCATGAGATCCCCACTTTCCCCATTCATCGCCCCATCTCGCATTGTTCCAGGTCTCTCCATGCTGCAGAACCAAAATGGACAGTGCTGCCAGGAGCCTTCCTAGCAAGTTCCTGCTGTGTTGCTAAGCAACTTGTCCTCTTCCACAAAAGAAACCTAATGCTTAAGACCTTGCCTTCCAGCTTTCTTTAGCTGCTTCCTCTTCCTCCAACCTCAAAGAAGGAAAGAAACTAAAGAAAAGAGTTTTTCCGATCCATGGAGGAAGAACTGGGGCAGAATTGGAAGATTAGACTGATGGGGAGTGGTATGAGCTTACAAGTAGGTATTTGTTTCTAAATTAATCAATGCTGAGGTAGATGAGTTATGGAGCAGCCCTCTGTGCCGGACAGTTTAAGCACATGTTCTGCCCTTGCAGGAAGCCAAAAAAGTAAGTATAATTGGCTCAGTGCCCATAGGTCAGTAGTTAGGGCTCTGGCCACATACGCTGGGGCTGGCGGGTTCGAACCCGGCCAGGGCCTGCTAAAAAAAAAAACCAAAACAACAACAAATAGTGGGCATTGTGACTGGTGCCTGTAGTCCCAGCTACTTGGGAGGCTGAGGCAAGACAATCCCTTGAGCCCAGGAGTTTGAGGTTTCTATGAGCTATGACGCCACAGCACTCTACCAAGGGTAACATAATGAGACTGTCTCAAAACAAAACGAACCAACAAACAAGAAAACAAAGAATGGGAATAATACTAGAACCAACACCAGAGAATCGTAAGGCGTAAATGAATATAAGCTATCTAAATAGCACCTGACACATAAATGTTCAGTAAGTGTTAGCTCTTATTGCATATTAATTTAGCATATTAATTTCTTTCCCATTTTTAGTGATTATGAGAACTCAGTGCCTCTGAAATCAGACTGAGTTCAAATCCTACACTGCCCTATCTCATTGTATAACTTTAGAAAAAGTGGGCAGTGCCTGTGGCTCAGTGAGTAAGGCGCCAGTCCCATATACCAGAGGTGGCAGGTTCAAACCTGGCCCTGGCCAAAAACTGCAAAAAAAAAAAAAAAAAAAGAAAAGGTTGTTTAACCCTTCTCTGGCTCATTTTTTTCATCCTTAAAATGGTAAAAATAATAACGTCTATTTCTGAGGACTGTTGTTAACATCAGATGCGATTTGAAGCCAGGCACACCTGTAATCCCAGCTGCTCTGGAGGCTGACATGGAAGGACTGCTTGAGACCAGGAGTTGGAGGCTGTAGTGAAATAAGATCATGCCATTGCACACCAGCCTGGGTGACAGAGCAAGACCCCCTCTCCAAAAAATAAAAATAAAAACAAACCAAATTTGGATATGAGTTATGGTAATGTTAGTCGTTACAACAAGAAAATGTCTAGGGCTGGGCTTGGTGGCTCACGCCTATAATCCTAGCACTTTGGGAGGGCGGGCGGATCGCCTGAGCTCAAAGGTTTGAGACCAGGATGAGCAACAGCCAGACCCTGTATCTAAAAATAACCAGGCATTGTGGCAGAAGCCTATAGTCCTAGCTACTTGGGAGGCTGAGGCAAGAGAATCGCTTGAACCCAAGAGTTGGTGGTTGCTGTGAGCTATGATGCCACAGCTCCTTACTAAGAGTGACAAGGGGCTCGGCGCCTGTGGCTCAATGGGCTAAGGCGCCAGCCACGTATACCTGAGCTGGCAGATTCAAATCCAGCCCAGGCCCGCCAAACAACAATGATGGCTGCAATCAAAAAATGGCCGGGCGTTGTGGTGGGCGCCTGTAGTCCCAGCTACTTGGGAGACAGAGGCAGGAGAATCGCTTGAGCCCAGGAGTAAGAGGTTGCTGTGAGCTGTGATGCCACAGCACTCTACCCAGGGGGACAGCTTAGGCTCTGTCTCAAAAAAAAAAGGTGACAAGGGAGATTCTGTCTCAAAAAAAAAAAAAAGTCTTATCTCCAAATGTCAGGTAGTAGTTCATACAATAACTGTGGATAAAGTAAGCATTACTATTATCAACATTTTAGAGAAGAATGGTGTAGACATAGTCCCAATGTCACATGGCTAATGCCTAGCTGAGATCTTAAAATTGTAAATCAAATACATTCTCTTGTCACTCCCTAAAGAAATGGAGGATGTTCTAAATATAGAAGGCCAATCCTTCTATGTGATGGTGCTTGTGGATCCATAATCAGTCAAGAAACTGGTTCTTGGTGAAGTTCATGGTGTGGGCCCAGGACAAAATCCAGACTAGCATGGGAAAGTAAGGCCATTCAAGTTCTTTCCCAGGCCACATCGAGGATAACCATTTGGGATTGGAGTAGCAGAGGAGGCAGGCAGGGTTTGTGTCTGGGTTTTGGGTTCTGTTTGTCTAGCAATAGAAAGTACTGATACATGTACCAAGATATTTATATAATCATTTTATCTTTATAGCAACCATACATTCCATTATTATCATATCCATTTTACACATGAGATAATTGAGGCTCAAAAAAGTAACTTGCTTGAGGTCACTCAGCTTGTAAATGACAAAGCCAGCACTTAAACCCAGGAAGTCCAGCCCAGAGTCCCTACAAGAGTAGCTGGCAAAAGATTTTGCATTCTGTTTACAAAGAACGGTATCTAGGGGAAAAGAACACAGCAAATAAGACCTAATGAGAGAGACTTTTCAGACATAGAAAAAATAAGACATTGAGCCACTTGCCTCTAGACATGAGATGCACGATCCCAGGACAGAGGAGAGTCACAGGGATATTCTTCTGACCAAATCAAAGTAGGAAATATCACTTAAGTCAATATATAGTCATACCCTCACCATGACCCCAGAGTAGAGTGACACCTCCAGGCTGGTAGGATCACAGTCAGGAAAGAGAAGGCATGCAAAAGGCTCTGATCCTTGTCAGGAACAAATGTACTTCCCTAGCAGTTGGGGGCCCAACAATAGATGCTCAATTGGGTGTCAATTTGTCCTTCATAAGCAATTATTGGCAGTAAGCAACTTCAATGGAGGAAGAAACAGATCAAGTTTACAAGAGGAAGAGGCTCTCCAGGAAGGCCCAGCAAGAGGGGTCTGGTAGGAATGGGAGTTACAGGCTGAGAGAGCCTCTTCACTTCAGTTTCCTCACTGAAACTTGAAGTAATCATCCCCAGCTGGCAAGATTGTAGCCGGCTCAAAGGAAACACTACCTGTAAAGCATTAGCATAAGGCACAGCCTGGCACAGAGGCAGGTTCAATGAATGGTAAAACATATTTTTATTATCAGCAGATCCACTTAATATGGATTATAAATAGCTCAAGGAACAAGTTAAGTTCCTTTTGGCACATTTTGAAGACATGTTGAAGGAAAGGTAAAAGCCAAAAGAGCCGAGGACTCTGGGAAAAGTCCATCACAGCAGCCTATTGCAGTGCCAGTCTATGGTCGTGTGAGCTAGCATATAAGAAAGTGCTCTGTGAGGCTGGGCGCCTGTGGCTCAGCGGGCTAAGGCGCCAGCCACGTACACATGAGCTGGCAGGTTCGAATCCAGCCTGGGCCCGCCAACCAACAATGACGGCTGCAACCCAAACAAAAATAGCCGGGCGTTGTGGCAGGTGCCTGTAGTCCCAGCTACTTGGAAGGCGGAGGCAGGAGACTCGCTTGAGCCCAGGAATTGGAGGTTGCTGTGAGCTGTAATGCCACTGACACTCTACCCAGGGCGACAGCTTGAGGCTCTGTCTCAAAAAAAAAAAGAAAGAAAGAAAGAAAGAAAGTGCTCTGTGAGCCTCAGGGCCCTAGGTGGCATCATTTCTCTGTGACTGTGTAGGTTTCAGGCATCTGTCCTCAAGTCCATCTGTAAGTGATGGCAGGTGGAGCTTAGTCACATATCACTGTAGGATAAACACAGATCTGTGTAATCCAGAGTGAGAGTGATCCTAAAAACAAGGTGATCAGGGGCCACTAGGGACTGTGGAGAAGCCACTCAGAGCAGTGAGGAAAGGCCTGTCAGAGGAAACAGAAGACACAGGTTTGAGAATAAGCCCTAAGATTTTTGCCAAGTCATTTAACATCTTGAGCCTTGGTTTATTTATCCTCCAAGCAGATAAAGCAATCTCTGCCCAGTCTTCCTCCCTAATCTTGGAGGGGATCAATAAAACAATGGAAGTGAAAGCATTTTGTAAATTCTGTAGCACAAGCACGTGGGAGGGGGGCAGGGAATGAGCCGTATTTTCACCAATGACTTGAATAGGGGGATTGAGAAAAGGCTCAGGGAATGCAAGAGGGGTTGGACCTGGACTAGGAGAGGGAAAGCAAGGGTGGAATTAATACCTCAGGGAGCCAAGGACCAAGGGGTTTAAGGTTAATGAGGACAAGCCTGGATCATCAGAAAGCTGAGGTATGGTAACAGTGTGGCTTCTTTAGGCCTTGGGTGGAAAATCGTCCTCCCAGGACCACAGTAACCCAGCATTTGGAGACATCAAAAAGGCAGGGGAGCTACTGGAGCTGAGACAGCCTGGAGAAGAGGGCATCTATCCATAGGATTCTGAGTCTGGATTTGACCTTATTGATCATCTTGAACAACCTTTTTCCAGCTCTTCCTTTTATGGAAGAGAGAGAACCTAGGTAACCCCGAAGTGTCCACCAGAACAAAGTCTGCCAATCCCTGGGTCAGCCTCATTATTTTAGAGATGAGAATGGAATCCCAGAAAAGATATGTGATTATCTGAACGTCACGTAGCAAGTTGTTGCCAAGCTGCAACTGGAACTCAGCTTTTCTGGTTCCCAGCCCTATATCTTAGCTTTCCAAACTGGCTGTCTAGACAAGAAAGAACAGAGGGGCAGGGTGAGCTTTCAGGGTGTGATTTCATAGGTAAGAAGACTCCTTAATCTACCAACATCTCCCCCAGCTGCCCAGCAGTGCCTGAAATCCCACCTTTATTGAATCATTGACAGTCTCAAGGTTAGAGAAGCTGCCTGGTCCGCCTCCCTGCTCTACTTCTCGTGCAAAGGTCTGTTGCACACTGGTGACTGAAAACTCACCTGACACATTCCATAGCAGAGGTTCTTCATTAGCTCAAGGTGACTTCTGTCTTATTGGAGCCTCCAACCACATGTCCCAGTCCAGCCCTTAGTCACACGTATCCAGGTCCTTTCCCTCAGGATAGCTCTTTGAATAAATGAGGACGGCTCCCACAACCCTTTCCCTGGTTGATTTTCCAGACTACATATAGCATTGTTGTTGGTTTTCCAATGTTCTTCCTCTTTATTTGCTGGTCTACTTTGCTGTGTGCCCTCTGGTTTTTTGAAAATATTACCTAACACTGTGCACAGTATTCCTGGGAGCAAAGCTATTAAAACAAGTGGGTCACTTCCTTCATCTTCAGTGCCATAACTCCAGCAATGCCTCCTCAGATCACAGTGGTTTTCTGCATTTCATGATACAGCCTCCCATTTAATGTTGCATTGACTGAGACATCACTAATTTACACACAGGCTTTACTAAGCCTCACCCTTGCCAAGGCTCCTGTTGTTTCATTTAAAGATCCGAGAGCAAGGCCTCACATTCCTTGCTAAGAATTTTTACTGTGTTATATTCACCCACAATTCTTAGAAGCCCAGATCTTTGTGGATCCTGGCTCTGTCGCCCCACTACATCTCTTCTTCCTCTCAGCTTCCTGCACCCCGCCATGGTCTCCATGGACACCACTGAGGCTTTTACCAGGCCAGACTCCTGCCCTGGCACACCAACTTGATGAATATATGAGCTTACTCCCACCTCCTGAGGCCTATGGTGCACAATGGCAGGGAAGACGCTCATGCTCTGACAATATACATCTAAAGCAGGGTATGGTTAAATGTTCAAAGGCATAAAGAAAAGGGAGAAGATTATGACAAAGAGCTATCAATAGTGCCCTCTGTGTATTGGGACTACAGGGGATTTCTCTGTGCTTCTTTACCTTCTTCATCAAACCAATATTTAATGGAGGCTTTATGTGTGCTTTCCAGAGTCCTACACTGAGTGTGTGTTATTAGGAAAACCAGGAAAAAAAGGTGACAAATAAAATGAAAATAAATAAATACTCTTTGCCCAGATGGGCCTGGATACAGCCTTCCATTGGCATTTTCCTTTACTACCAGTAGGGCACAGGGAAATCTCCTCAGCTGCTGTGTGAGAGCCCAGGGCATTCTTCCACCTCCTGTGAGGAACCTTTGGTCCTCAGGAAGAGATGCGCTCCTGGGACAGAAGCACTAGGACCATGGGGAAGGGAGGCTGGAGCTTGCCTTGAAGTCTCAGCTACTATTTAAGGCATGTTCACTAGCTTTGTTTTCCTCCAAGGGAAGGCACGTAAGGCAGTTTTCCTGTCAAAAGGGTTTGGAAAAGGTGGGAAGACAACATAGGAGCTGTGGCCCTGATGGGCGCAGTATTCAGAAGCACCTATGGGCTGTGAGGAAAGAGACTGGCCAGGAAAATGATCCATTTGACCCATTTTTCAGACTTCCCGAGGCTGGGCCTACGATTCAGGGCCAGAATTTCTCTTTCCACCCTCTTCTCTGAAGGCCAAAGGAGGCCTGGACGCGACTAGTCTTCCCATCCTCAAAATGGTGAGGCACCTCTGACTTTCCAACACAGCAATGCACAAACCCTTCCGTGGCTTAAGTGCAAAACCTGGCCCTGGCTTGCCCTCCTCCAACCAGCAGAGGGCGCGCGGTACCCGTGGGAAGGAGGGTGCAGCCACAGGTCCGGGCTGGCAGCCGCCAGCGCAGGAGGAGGACCGGAGAGAGATCCCTTCTGAAAATGAGGCGGCAGATCCAGAGAAAAAGATAGCGATAGATAATGGGGGTGAGGGGGGCGGGTTGTAAGTGAGAGGAAGAGAAAGTGGAAGTGACAGCAGGATGAGGAGGGTAGGGTAGGTCGGGAAGGGGATGAAATGAAGTGGCCGAGGGAAGGCTGGGATGGGCTGATGGTGAGTGGAGTTGACACAGAGGGGATGAAGTGTGTGGGGGGTGGCAGGTGAGATGGAGGATATGAGGGCAGGATAGAATTTCCCTGTTTTTTTTTTTTTTTTCGGTTTTTGGCCGGGGCTGGGTTTGAACCCGCCACCTCCAGCATATGGGGTTGGTGTCCCACTCCCTTGAGCCACAGGCGCCGCCATAAGGGATGGATGGAAAGGAAGTTAGGATGGGGTGTAGGAGGGACAGGAGAAGGAGGCAAGTGTGACCGAGGGAGGTGCAGCAAGGTGGCCCCCTCTCTTAGACTGTGCCCACCCATTAGGGGCGCCTCCCTGCTGGCCAGCAGCACCCAAGCTTTGCCCTCCTCTGAAGCTCTTCCTTGGCAGGTCTTTCGGCCTGAGCCGCTCCCTTCTTTTCTCCTGAAGAAAGGTTCTGGTGCAGCAAAGAACAGAGAGATGAGGCGATGGGAAGCTTGGGAGCTTTAATGGGGCTAGATGGGAACAGAAGCACACTGGGCCCTCCTGCCGAGAGTGTGGGGACTAGGGGAAGGAAGGCCATATGTCATGAGGGCCAGTGGCCCTTACCAAATCCGCTGAGATCCTGGAAAGGAGGACTGCGAAAGGCCTTCCCGTTCTGGGTCCAGAGCAGTTCCGTGGAGGAGAGAAAAACTGAGAAAAGATTTGGAATTTTTTTTTAAGGGTTCATAATGAAGGAGGCATTAGGAGCCAGGCCTAGGTGCAAGTGGAGGGTACAAAAGGCAGAGGAAAAAAAAAAAAAACAAAAGGCAGAGGAAGTCCAGGAGATCTGGAGACCTAGAAAGATAAAAGTTAAGGGGTAGAGACAATCGTCTTCCACCAGGGAATAGGGGGTGAGGTGAGGGCAAATCTACTGTTAGAGGGGGATTGACGAGGCTTCCTTCCGGTCCCTTCCCCAGGGCTGGGTGAGGCAGGTGGAGTAAAACTGGCTTAAAGGAATGTTGGACAGGGCGCCAGGCCCCCTTCTGGGAATGTGACTGGGACCAGGAGAGGCTCTGGGCGAGTAGGAGAGGCGTTCCCGGCCGCCCCGTCTAGTGATAATGCCCCCCCAAGTGGGAGGCGGCGGTCACAGCGCCAAAGGGCCCGGACGGGGGCTGCAAACCCGGACTGGGGTAGAGCGCCGCGGTGGTGGCGGCGGCGGCGGCGGCGGTTGCGGCAGAGCCCGGGCCGGGCCAGTAGGAGAAGCCTGCTGGCGCTACGCCAGCTGAGGCGGCCATGAGGTTGAGTTTGGAGAGGCCAGGGAAGGGCAGAGGGGCGAGGCCGGCGGGCAGCTTGTAGAGCGCGCTGTCCTGGGCAGCTGCGGCCGCGGCGGCCGCGGCGGCAGCGGCGTGGGCGTGAGCGGGTGGTGGCTGGCAGGCCTGCGCCAGGCCCTGGAAGTCGAAGCGGTAGGCGTAGCGCTTGCCATGCACCTTGCTCATGATATTTTTGTCATAGTAGTAGCGAAGTGCACGGCTCAGCTTGTCATAGTTCATATTGGGCTTGCTCTTGCGCTCGCCCCAGCGCCGCGCCACCTCGTCTGGGTCCGTGAGCTTGAACTCGCCGTGGCCGCCCTCCCATGCGATGCAGCCGGCGTTCGCGCGGTCCGCCAGCAGCTCCAGCAGAAACTGCCACAGCTGGATCTGCCCGCTGCCTGTGGGGAGGGGCCGGTCAGCCACAGGCAGGGGAGGGAGGCTGGGACTAGGGAAAGGGTGAACCAGCGTCTGGTAGGGCAAGGACACGTCCGGCTGTGCAGCTGCGTTCCGCGGGAGCGGCTGGCCAGGGAGCGACCGAGCAGCAAAGCGTCTCTAGCCACTATGGCGCTTTTGCACAATGGAAATGCGCCTTCCTTTTAAAAGGATGCAGCCCCTCAGGCACATGGTTTTGTGGGAACTAGCAGGACAGAGGGCAGAAGCATTGCCTTCTTTATCTGGATGCAGTGTTGCACCCAGGCATTCGGCTTTCCAAGGTGAGCAAGGGCCACCTGGGCCGGGCACTCTTATCCAGGAGACAGCTTGCCTTGTACAACCGCCTGTCCCAGCTGGACCATGTCCAGCGATTCGGATGGGAAGGGGCAGGCCTACAGCACGACAACCCAGGCCACTCCTGGACAAGGCTTAGCCAGTCCCTCATCCCCAAATGCATCCCCAATTGGACAGGCTCGGCCTGAGGTGAGGTGGTGGCTGTCTTCCTTGCAATACTTCGTGGGACAGAAGTAGGGACAGTGCAAAAAAAAAGAAAGTAGGGACAGTGACCTCCTGTATGTGAGAGGTAGCACAGGCTCTGAGAGGCTTTGCAGCCTAGCCGCTTTCAAGTGTGCAGAGCTCTACACTGGCGCTATTGACTTTGGCCTCTTTTTTTCGCTACAGGCGGGATTCGCTGTGTGCAAATTTGCCATAATACGCTGGGGCCTGACAGACAGCTCTGAGGAGAGACAGCACCGAGAAGCTGCTGTGCTCAGCTCCCAGCCTCTTCCCATCCTTTGCCTATCTCCTTCCAGATGTTAGAGCTGTTGGAAGCAGCAAGGAAGTTTTCCCCAGATATGTGGGTGGTGACAGTGGGGTCCCCAGAAGTCCTTCTCTATTGCCTTGGAGCCTTCATAAGACAGGCAAAGAAAAATCTTGATTCAAGTGTCCCCAACTCTCTTTCAGAATAACCCAGATTTTTCTCCAGGTTATCTGGTTACTGCCTCAAATCTGGTGACTGCCTCTTCCTTTTTCCATCACTAGCTTAGAACCCAAACACTACATTCTCTCATAATTTCAAACCCAATCTCTCCAAGCCAGCCCAGCAAGGAGCTGACTGGCTCCTGGTGCCACAATGAGTTGGGTCAGAAGAAGGGGAACGTTTGGTACAAATGTGCCCCTGGCCAAGAGGAGTGAGAGGCTGGGAAATCTGGTCCTGTTGGACATCAAGTTACCTTTTGGATAAAGCAATTGCCACCTTCCCCTTTTTGAGGTTACTGTAACTTGGTAAGATCTTGGGTACCCACTTGGGTGGGGCTGTGAGGAGGCCTTGCCTGGAGGGCCCAGCCAACAGCAGGGTAATTTAGCTACCCTGGAGCACCATTGGCCAACCTGGGAATCAACTACAATCGCCCCAGGGTCTTGGCAGTCAGAGGCCTGCCTGAGTTGATCAGTGCAGGCAGGAGAAGCAGAAGGCACTTCCCTGGGGTCCAGTGGTTGGGCAGACTCGCGTGCCCCAGGAGTAATTATCTGGGTCCCTTTGCCAGTTGGTGCTGCATACGTGCAGTTCCTACTTTCAGCAGGGAAAGGACGTGCAGCATCGTAGTCCTGGCCCTATAGCCTGGAAAACTACATGCTCCAAAGTAAAGGATGGGATCCTCCCCATCTGCCCTCACCGCAAGTCCAGCCCTGGGACTCAGGAGATGCAGTAGCTAAAAGGCAAGTGAATATCTCCCCAGAGCTTCCCCACAACTAGGCCATGACCCTTGCCTCCCAGAATCGCGGTTGCACATCGCTTCCGCCCTCTGCTCCGGAGGGTCGTGGAGGCCCCGGTCCTGTTGAGGTCTGTGCTTGGGACCCCATCCACTGCCCTTGCCTCGCCAGCCCGGTGCTCCCGCTTGCTCACCTTTCTGCACCGCAGGGCTCAGCGGCCCCCAGCCCGGGCTCTTCCCTTCCTTGAAGAGACTGTCTCCGACAGGATCTGCGGCAGCAGAACAAAACAGTCAGGAGGACCTAGGCAGAAGTTATGGGTTTGACCGAAAGGGCTCTGGGCCAAGACTCGAGGGGGGTGCCGCAGCTCCCAGAAGCGCGGCTTGGGGGTCCGGGCCATCCGGCTCCTCCTCCCGGAGTCTGTCCCTGGCGCGTGCCTCGCGGAGCCCCTCCGTAGCGCCCAAGTCAGGAAACGCGTCCAGGAAAAAGGAAATCCGCTTTCCGAAGGGGCCGGCTGCAGTCTTATAAAGCCGAGCGGGGTTTGCGCCAGCTGAGCCTGAGCGTGCGGAACCCATCGGAGAGAAGAGGAGGGCCCCTGGAGGGCCGGGCCCACACAAACGCTCGGAGCACGAAGGTGAGGGGCGACCAGGGCGCAGAGGCGACGCGCGGCGGACTACAGCCTCCCCGCCCGGCTCGAGCACCGAATCCTCCACCAAGCCTAAGACCATTGCTTCCCCTACCAGGTGCTTTCAGGCCCCCGAGCTCCCGCCCTTGGCCTCCCAGGACCCTAATCTGCTCCCTTCGAGTCCCCTGGACCCCACTCTGAAACCCAGAGCTCTCTGTCTGCCTTTAAGTTCCCACTAAATGGCAATCAGCTTTCCCAGCAATCCAAATCTTTGTACTACTTCCTTTCCTTTGGACCCCGACACCCCCTTGCCATGCCTGCGCCTAGACTTCCCGCCCCAGGTCCTGGTGCCTCCAGCCCCCGGCTGGTCCCTGGTACCTGGCAGGTACATGTTGATCAGCAGGGGCTGGGAGGCGCCGCTCTGTCTCATCGCCGCCAGGGACTGGGCGGTGGGAGTTGGGGGGGACAAGGAAAGGGGGGCGCGTCAGGCTTTGAGCTCCAGGGCACAGATCCCCGCCCGAGACGACGGTGGGTGACAGCCAGAAGACCGCCCGGGTCCAGCAGGGCCTGGCGGGAGGGGGCAGCCCGGGTGTGGCTGGGGATTGGTTGGGGGGGGGTCCTGGAGCAACGCTCCCAGCTGCGGGGCCGCCTGGAACCCTCCGGCCCCGCGTGGGCAGGGGCCGCAATTTCCGTTTTAATTAAAGCGCGGCCGCCTCGGCCCCCGGGACCCCGCCCCCGCCCCTCTTATCGTCCCATCGCAATAAAGTCTCCAACGCGCCGCGCCACAGCCAAGCGCACCCGGCAGCCCCCCGCGCCCCGCAGCCGGGGAGGCGCGCGGGGGATGGGCACCGGGCAGAACGCTCTGATGGAGACCGAAATGTTTCTTTTCCGCCTCCCTGACTCTCTCTAAACAGTGACGGAGCTGGTGTACCCGGCCCCACCTCGGAACCCAGCGACCACAGCCCCCTCCCCAGAGGCCTCCTTTCCCTCTGTTCCCCTCCCCTAGCTCTCCTCCCCCTTCCTCCCACTACCCCCACTCGGGTTGCCGTCTCTAGGCTGCGTTATCTGCATCTTCACTTTTAAATTTCCGCTTCCCTCCCTCTCTCCTGTCGCTGCGCTTTGGGCCCTGCAGCCGTTGCTCCCTTTATCTCTGCCCCCCCATCGCGCCTTTTCCCTCCTCCCATTCTCCCACTCGGCTCTTCCCTGGAGACCCGAACTCCTTCCCGTCTCCCTCTAGCTTTCGCCTGTTTCCTGCCTTTCTACAGCCCCCAAGCCTCAGGCCGGGTGCTGGGGCATCTCCCCTGGCAACTTCTCTAGGGAGGCCCCCTCGTCTCTCCTCCCCACCCCTTTCTAGGTCTGTACTTACCGCCTAGTCTCAGCCTCTTTTCTCTCCTACTCTCATCTCTCTCCTCACCAGCTTCCTCTCTCTCTTGACCCTCCTTTCCCTCCTTTCCTCATTCATTCAATTTCCACAGGTGAGTAGTGTTGGGGCCTACTGTCCTACTCTGACCAAACTGAGAATCTGTTTTGGTTTTTCTTGGTGGGCTTCTGATCCCCCTTTCACTTCCTCCTACAACTATCCTCCCTTATCCTTCTCTATCCCCTATCATCCCAGTCTGCTTCCCACCCTCACAATTACTATCCTAGCTATGCCTGAACTAGATAGAGGAATTAGAACAGGATTGTGTACTATACAAGGTTGAAATCTACTCTGAGAAAGGTGCCTTTTTCTAACTCATGCAAAGATGTTGATGTGGTCCCCAGGTGGCCTAGCGCGTCTTCACACCTGTGGAACTACCTTCCTGCCTCTGCAGAGACAGGCTGAGGAGGGACTTGAGCTGAAGATGAGGCCCTAGACAAGGGCCCATCCTTTATAGCCATTGAGTACCTGGTGGCCAGTGTCAGAACTGGTATTCTCAAAGTCATACTCTCTCATTGCTTGAACCCAAAGTCCTGGGGTACCTGGTGGAGGATGGCTGGAAAATCCTACTCCTGAAGTTCTGCAGGGTCCTGTCCACTCTCATTTTCTGTAACTGCTGGAATGTTTATCTTTGCTAGTGGAAGGTGCAAAGGAGCCAGGGAGGAATGTGGGAGGCAGAGGTGGGAATGGGGAAGATGGGGGATCCCCTCAGAGGACCCTAGAGGGACAGAGGTGGGGGCTTCAGGATGTAGACATGGAATCTGGTGGGAGCAAAGACAAGAGATTGGGACATTCCCTGGAGACCGAATTTAGGGCTCTGTTGGACGGGAGGGCCAGAAGCGTGGGCCTAATCCCAATGCTTCTCCTCATTGCCTCTAACTGCTTCCCCAAATGCTCTCAACAGAAAACAAAGAGCAAGAGCTAAGAGTTGTGAGAGCTGGGAAGCATTGAAGTTCACTCTCTTAATGTTCTCTATGGAAGGCTGAGGCAGAAATGAGAGGTCCTCAGAGAGGAGCTGTCCCCAGACATCCCAGCTCTGAGCTGGGCAATGATAGACAGCACAGGCTTTGCATCCCAGCCTTACTGGGCCTCAGTTGCTGAAGGGGTGGGGCTCTAGGAATTGTGTGAGTGCACATCCCCCAGATCACATCTTGGCTTTGACCTTCTCCATTCCCTTCTGCTGCCTGTGCTACTGGGGAGGTCAGTGGGAGAGTCCTTGGCAGTTTGTATTTTGTCTCCCTAATACTGAGCTGGGCGCTAGTCCCTTGGCCCCATGGGGTTCTGCAGTCATCCTGCTCAGAAGGACACAGTAAGGTGAAAACATTCAGACCCAGACTGGCCTATGATGCATACTTCCTGCAGAGAATTATAGGAGTATAGTCTGTTGCACTCCCCCCACCCCCCCCCACCCCCGGTCTAGGAAAACCTAAAAAGATCATACTGCCAAAGGCTGGCCTCAAGTCCCTTCATTGTAGGGATTGGGAAACTGAAACCCAGACACCCTTGCTCTGTTCAGGGTCACATTCCTAGTTCCTCAAGACATCTTGCTGACTCTTGATGAGGGGGGGCAGCTCAACCAAGAGCAGACACCAGATCTCCCTTTGTCCATTGCCTGTTCCCCACAGCAGGTGGTAGGGAGATGGGCTGTGGGCTCTGAAGTCAGTCTGTCTGGGTTCTGGGTTCAACTCCTGGCTTCCCCATTTCCTAGTTGTATGACTTTGGGGAAAATTACATAAATTCTGGGACCCACAGAAGTTTGGAGCTCTGCTGAGACTTGAGGCTTTTAGCCACAGCTCTGATTGGCCTCCACTTAGCTTGGATTTGGGGCCAGCAGCCCTAGGTTCAAATCCTGACTTCTTCAACAATTAAGTGGATAACCTCACCAAGTTTTCTCCTTCTTTGAGCCCCAGGTTCTTCATTGGTATAATAGAAAATGGAGGGTATTAGGACCCAATGCAACAGGGGCCATGTGCTCTAGAGATCATTCAAGTGTGAGGTAGAATATATGCTCCACCTAGGCTCCCTGGACCCAACCCTAGGATCCATGGGGGCAGGGAAGGGGAGAGAGAAGAGGAGAGAAGGGAAGGAGGGCTCTACATTGACTTCCCCAATCTTTTCAATAACATCACAAGCATTTTCAGAGGTTTCTCACTAAATCTTCTCAATAACCCTATGAGACAGAGAAGGCAGGGATCAATAACCCCAGTCTACAGCTGAGGAAATCAAGGCTCAGGATGCCATGATTTTATCCCCAGTGTTCTCGTGTATGGTCCAGGACTCTTCCCAAAAGAGCAGCTGTCTGACTTTGCACAGTTTGACCCCATGAGGACTACCTAGGTCCAAGTCTGAATGCTCTCCAACATTGTCCTGCTTTGCCTGGGCTAGAGCAATGATCTGGGCCACCTCTCCCCACTGATAGGTCCACTGGGGGCTTGTGAACACAAGAACTCCTGAAAGATGGGATGGGGCTTGAGAGGCTCTACCTATATAGGGATGGCGGTATCATTAACTAGGCCGAGAGGAAACTGGGAAAAACTACACAAGTGCCAGGGGCTCTGATGACTGCTCACACCCTAGCCCCACCATGGCTGTGGGCCTCTGCCACCTGCCTTAGAATCCAGGCTCACTGAGTCAGTGGCTGAGGAGTGGCTTCTACAACTCACCAGTCCTCTGAAGGGCAGGGAGAGAAAGGAAAAGTATGTGTGTGTGTGGGGGTTGGAGCTGCTGAAAGGAGGGGTGTGAAAATGCTTTATAAATGGTGGATTTCAACACCACTTGAGGGATGATGATTCAGGCAAAGAGGGCTGGGGGCTGGGGTCAGAGAGAGGAATTCTCCCCCCTTCAAGGCCCTGGAAAACAGTGCAACTTCCCACTCATGCTCATTGGCTTCCCTGCCTGGGGAGGAAACTGGGCTGAAGATAAAGGCTGAAAGAAAATGCTCGGGGGTGGGGGGGTTAGAGAAAAATACGACAAAGTTTCTGTTTGGGTTAAGGAAGTTTTGGCTAGGCTAATGATTGTGGGTCACCAGAACTTACTAACGTTAGTGTCACTAAAGTTGGTGTACAACTCCCACTGCTAAATTTGACTGGTTTAAAAAAAAAAGTTCTGCTTGGCATGATGGCACCTGGTTCAGAGGGTATGTGGAGACTAGACATGAGTCCTGCATGCACACCCCCCACCCAGAGGATGGCAAAGACGCCATCTGGGATAGAAGTACTCCAGCCCGTGTTGATGGATCTTTACCAAGGAGAGGGCCTTTATCAAGAAGTGTGAGACTGGGGATATTTAACAGGATATACAAGATTTTTCAGGGGTCTTACTCTTATCAGCTAGGCTGGAGTGCAGTGGCGAGATCATTGCTCTCTGTAATCTTGAATTCCTCGTCTCAAGCAATAAGGAATCCTCCTGCCTTCTCTGCCTCCCAAGTGGCTGGGACTGTAGTTGTGAGCTACCTACTGGGCAAGGCTCCAGGATCCCAAAGCTTATTACCAGCAGTTTCCTTCCGGTTCCACCAGAGCCCACACACATATATTCTAAGGCAGTTTATGTTTGATAGTCAAGGGTACCCGAGCCTGAGGGGAGGGTCAGAGTGGCAGGGAGGAGGATGAAGGATGAAGACAGAGATCAAAAAGCAATGCACCAAGGAGGCAAGAGGGGCAGGCAGGTTCAAGAGCTTTTATTGAGCATCCTCAGTGGAGGTATCTGGGGCTATAGAACCTAGTGCTGGACTCTCCGAATGGACTGCAGCTGTCCCGTGTGGGCCTGTGTGCCAAATTCACTGTAGGTGCGGAACTCCCCACTGTGCCGGTCCCGCTCCAATATGTACTGGTAGCCTCGGTAACCTGGGTACTGGTAAGCTACCCACCTAGGCCAGCAAGGGCACAGGAGCGATGATTAGGCTCTGCCCCTAGCCAGATCTATGTCCTTCTTAGCAGCCCTTCTCTCAGCTCCCACCCTCAGCTCCAAAAACCATCACTTTAACTTCTCCTCTGTGCATATCTCTCTGCCCTGTGCACTGCTCCCAGTCTTCCTGTCACTCTCCTCATCTTGTCTTTTATTCCCACTCTACATTGCCTTCTTACCCATCTTTTTAATCCCTTTCTCTGTCCCCAAAGTTTTCTCTGCCTCCCATTCTCCTATCAACTCCTTCCTTTCTCCCTCCTAGTCTGTCTCCATCTCACTTCTCCTTGCCTCCAGTCCCCAGTCTCCCTTGGCACCCCTCTATCACTTCTCTCCACCCTCCTCCTACTGCTTCTGAAGTCTTTTCATCTCCCCTGTTCCATTCCCAGGACTCACGCTCCAGAGCTGACTTTGAGGGAACCCACATCCTTGCTGGCCCAGCCCATGGAGGGCAGGGATGGGTAGTCATCACTTAGTTCAAACTTGCAGCCCTGGAAGTTGTCACCCTCAAACAATGTTACACGGCTGTCACTGTGGTTCTGAGGCACAGGAAGGTGGGGGTAGAGAGGTCAGGCCATCTAAAGATGTGTTAATGGAAACCCATCCTCAGCCCTACTCCCCCCAATCCACTGCCCAACACAAGCTGTACAGCCATTTAGGCCCCACAAGCACTCCCAGAATTCACCTTATCAGTTCCCTGGCAGTCTGGGAAGTTGAAACGCTCAGAGTTCTCCCCCCACCAATACCCTCCCATGCTTTGGGCTGAGGGGATGAGACTGGGGGATTCCAGAGACCTTTTCAGGTCATGGCTAGAGGTTATCTTTTGACATGGGCCTGATTTGCAGGAGGAAATTTAGAGGTTCTTAGAAAAATGTAGCCCATTAACCAAGATAGTTTCTGCAGGTGCTCCAGGAAGGATAGTCTCCCTTCTCAATGACTATCCCAATCCCCTGCCCAGTATGCTGGACACAGCCCCTCACAGGTGCAGTCAGCTAAGGGGCACTGGAGGGCAGAATAAGAATTGACACATCAGGGCATCTGTATTTGTTGCATCTTGTCCAGGGACTTCCTCCTAAAGGCTTCCTTAGTTTCTTAGAATGGAGAAGATGGGCTGGCCTGGGTCCTCTGCTCTCTAAGCCCCCAGTCCCAGTACCTATGTCAGCACAAAGGAAAGTGAGATCTTCCCCTCCAGTGTATTTGATTCATTACCAACTATTCCTCCCCAATAACACACACACACGTTGAGACTGACCCTGTTCCTGATCAGCCTTGCTCCCTGGACTGCGTTCTATTCTCAACTCTGTGTTAACCCTTATGACCCTGGGCAAGCATTTTGTCCCTCTGAAGCCCCCTGCATATAGATTAACAGCAGCTGTCCCAACCTCACAGGGCTGTGTGATGACAGAGGTGCTCACATGTGTGAACGACTGGAACTGAGGGGCCAATGGGCAGGTGGGACTGGCACAGCTTCAGCGCTGTCCGTGGTGCTGATTTTCAGGCTCCTGACCTACTCCCCCAATTCCAACTTCCTAAGACCCCCTGGTTCTAGGAAGTAATGCCCCTACCACCCTCATAGGAGTTTGTTTACACACCCCATGCAGTGATAGAGTGGCCTCTGCAGAGCTCAGTAGGGGGGCAAGAATCTGAAACTAGGAGGAAGAGGAGGGGTGGGGCTGTGCTCACCGCGCAGAGCACTGGCCGGAAGGACAGCAACTGGTTACTGTGGTGGCCACTACTGCCGCTCCAGGCGCTCCAGCGAGGATAGTCTCCCTTCTCTAGAATGAACTGCTGTCCCTGGAAGTCAGGGTACTCGAAGGCCACCCAACTGAAAAAAGAGAAGAACTGGGAGGAGCATCTATCTGCTCCAGGCTCACTCCCTCCCCTTGGCTTTCTTTATTTAAACAGACTGAGAAACCCAATCTTTTTCTCCAACTCCAGGAACTTCCCACACACACTCACTGCGTTGCAATCCAGTCCGTGTAGAGACTAAGGATTCCAAACCTACGGCTGTCTTGGGCTTAAGAAGCCCAGGCTTCCTGCCCAGGGGCCCTAACTTGGAAAGAATTTTTCAGGTTACAAAGATCACTTGTAACCCGAGTTACAAGTCTAGGCCTAGAGAAGGTTATAGCCAGGACTCACCAAACAAAGTGCTTCTACCTCAAGGATTTAGGAGCCTGCATAGATAAGCATCAGGGACCCCTGCCTGCATAGCAGCCTACCTCAGTTCTCCTGAAGGCCACAGGCTGGGGTCTAGCATGCTAAGGTGGGGCCAGCTCTAGGTTAGCCTTCTTTTGTTAAGCAAATTGTAGAGCCGCCTAACTTCACACAGAAAAAAACTTTGGGAGGGACATAACTACACTGGAAACCCCTTCAGGGGTCCTGTGGGGGACCTGAAGGGGTCTCTTCTTGTCTTTGGCTCCTTAACTCTGAAGGATACATTTTCCCCCATGATTTGTATTTGCAACAGATGGGGAGTTTGGGAGAAGCTGAGAGGGGTTTTTCATGTTGGCGGGTATCTCTCAGGGCACAGAGGCAGAGGTCCCAGGCTCTAAACTTGGGCAGGACAAGCCCAGCGCCTCTCAAGCAAGCTCGGCAGCAGCGGAGAGATCACTCACACGCCATTTTCCACCTTGACCGAGCGCACCCTGCGCAGGCCTCCGCGCTCGCAGACGTTCGCACAGTCGCTCAGCAGCCGGCAGCAACGGCCCTGGAAGTCCTCTTCGTCCCAGAGAGTCAGGCAGGCGGGCGCTGGGCCCGGAGCAGGGGCGCTGCTCATGCTGCTGCAGACAGGAAGGATGGGACCACGCGCTTAGGGTCTCGAGAGCCCCTTCGGAGCCAAAGACTGCCCAACCTGAGTAGGGGGTGAAGGACGGGGGAAGTGCGGGGAACTGGAATCGCCCTGGCTATTGACCCAGACTCCAGGCGCTGACCCTCAAATCGCCCTCCTCCCCAGTTCTGGGTATTCACCAGCTGGGTGAGCCGGGGCAGGAGAAAAATGGAGAGGCTGCGTGCAGCCGGGAGTGTGGGGCTTTATACTCAGGCCTCGCTCCCCGCCCTGCACCCTCTCCAGCAGGGGTGGGAAGCTGAGTCAGCAGGCAGGATTCGGTCTGCTCTGGCCTCCCTGGGGAGCTGAGGTCTTTCCCACAGCCGCCTGTCGGGCCCCAACCCGCTGGGATTACAACAGAAAGTGCTGAGGCGCACATGCCGCGCCAGCCCGGCCCGGCTGACTCCGCGCTTTCTTTCTTCCCAGCCTGAGCCAGGCAGGGCGCACCCGGCCTCAGGGCAGAACGCGCCTTCCCTGGCCCAGACCCTCAGGGCAGGAGGTACCGGGCCTCCCTAAGTTCTTCCCAAAGCCTGTGAAATAAATACTTCTCTTCAGCTCTAGGTCGAGGCCTCTCTTTCGGCCGAGGATAGTGTGGAGACAGAGAAAGATCTTCGCGAAAGCTTCTCTTCACGCCCCTCACTCCTTTTGCCCCTGGAGGATCAGTCTATCGCGGCTCCTTTTCTCCCAAGCCTGAGTTCGCAGATCCTGCCCGGAGCTCCCGGAGTTCTCTCCAGCCCTGCGGCCCAGAGAAGGCGGTAACCCGGACTCACCGCGAGGCGGCGCTGAGAGCTGCAAACAAGAACCGCCCCAGGGAGCGCGCGGGATTACAAAGCCTTTAGGAATAATAGTAACCAAGGAAGTGGCTCACTAAGGTAGGTAGCAAGAGCGTCTCCACCTTAGTTTAGCCGGACCCCTGACGCTACTGGGTCCCCCACAGAGCTCCAGAGGTCCCGAGTCCGCCCCCAGAGTTAGCTAGCAGCTGATGATTAAGCACTCAGTTCAGGCCCAGCTCTCTGCTCAGGCTTTCATTCCACCTACGTGAGCTCGACTGATTCAAACACCGGCCCGGGTGACGCAGGCGCACTTATTTGTCTTGGATTTTCCAGATGAAGAAGTGGAGGTCCAGATGGGGTCCATATGGTGGATCAGGCGTTGCAGCTGGGAAGTGGCCCAGCTGAGATGAGCATCTGGGCTTGCGTCTGATTGACGGCCCTGGACTCTTACCCCGACCATACCAGTGCCACCTGTGGAAGGGGGAGGGGAGAAAGGAGTGAGAGGAGGGGGGAAAGCTTGGAGCCCCAAGGGGGTAGCGCCAGGGAGGAAATTTCTTCACCTCTTGCAGCAGAATTTCTTTATTCTTTCTTTCTTTTTTTTTTTAGAGACAGAGTCTCACCTTATTGCCTTTAGTAGAGGGCTATGGCGTCACAGCTCACAGTAACCTCCTACTCTTGGGCTTAGGCGATTCTTTTGCCTCAGCCTCCCCAGTAGCTGGGACTACAGGCGCCCGCCACAACACCAGGCTATTTTTTCGTTGCAGATTGGCCGGGGCCGGGTTTGAACCCTCCACCCTTGGTATATGGAGCCAGCACCCTACCCACTAAGCCACAGGCATGTTTCCCTGCAGCAGAATTTCTTAACCAGGGTAGATATCAATGAGACACAAAGGCTTCTTGTGAAATAATGAATTTTTCTTAATAGGGGCAGGGGGGGTATTCCACTAGAAGTGTGAAGGGTGAGTGAGAAGGGAACTAATATTTTGTCGTTCCCATGAGCCAAATGCTTCCCTTATGGACTCTTGCAACAGCCAGCGAGTTAGGTTTGTTTACAGATATAGAAACTGAGGCTCTGGGAGGTGTTGGGTCTTGTCCAAACTCACAGAGCTAGCCAGTTTCAGAGCAAGAATAAAGGTGCACCACAGCTGGGTGTTGTGGCTCAAGCTCATAACTTGGGAGTTCCAGAGCAGCCTGAGCCACAGGCTCTATTAAAAATTTAAAAAAATCAGCCAGCATTGTGGTGGGTATCTGTAGTCCCAGCTCCTCATGAGGCTGAGGCAAGAGGATCACCTGAACCCAGGAGTTTGAGATTGCTGTGAGTTATGATAAGGCACACTCTGTCTTATTTTTAAAAAAGAAGAAGAAGAATAGTGCGCAGACGTTGGGAACCCAAAGCGAATGCTGTGCACTTCTCACCCAAACTCCATGCTACAAAGGGTTCACAGACTAGCTGTGGCTGTCCAGCTCCCCAGCCACACCAGCCTTCTAGCTCCTCCCAATGTGTCATGTGCACCCCACCTCAGGGCCTTTGCATTTGCTGTTCCAGTTACATGCAGTTCTTAGTCACAAGACCATGTCATGTTGGCTCCGGTGCCATCTCCTTGGTAACAGGCACTCTTCGGTCCATCACATCACTTATTTTCTTTATAACCCTCTGAAAGTTCTCTTTTTCATCTTGTATTTATCAGTGTGCAAATGTCTCCCTTAATAGAGTGTCAGCTCCATTTAAAAGGGCAGGGACTGGACTGTCTCTGTTTTGTTCCCTGCTGTTATCCTCAAACCTAGCCCAGTGCTGGACACATAGTAGACACTCAGTGAAACTTCTTCTTCTTTTTTGTAGAGACAGAGACTCACTTTATCACCCTCGGTAAAGTGCCGTGGCATCACACAGCTCATAGCAACCTCCAGCTCCTGAGCTTAGGCAATTCCCATGCCTCAGCCTCCCAAGTAGCTGGGACTACAGGTGCCCACCACAATGCTCAGCTATTTTTTTGTTGCAGTTTGGCTGGAGCCAGTTTGAACCTGCTACCCTCAGTGTATGGGGCGGGTGCCCTACTCACTGAGCCACAGGTGCTGCCATCAGTGAAACTTCTTGAACTAGTGAGTGAACAAAGTGGTTGGGTGTGGGCCAAATATCTATGGGGAAAGGAAATTCTCCAGTAAGAATGGGAGGTGATGATTTACCTTGCCTAGCTCTGAAGTTCTGGGCTGTTGAGAGTAGGTGCTGGGGGCATGCAGAGCCTCTCTCGGACTTCTCTTTCTCCTGGTAAAGAATTGCTGTTGGGGCACATCGTGTATGTGAAGGTAACTGTCAAAACTACATAAATAACTAAAATAGCCGGGCATTGTGCAGGCTCCTAGAACAGGGCCTGAACTGGGTCCTGAAGTCCAAGTTAAGAAGGCTATGAGTTAGAGATAGGCCAAGGGTATCAGGTTTGATTGGGGGAGGTGTCAGAACCATGCCCAGCCCTCTGATTCCCTAGTGTAGAGGGAGTCTGAACAAGCACAAATAGGGCATATTTTCCCCGAAGCCACAAAGGAGGGATCAAAACTATAGCGTAGGCTAAGTGCCACCCCTGGTGTCCTGGCCTTTGCTCTCTCACCTGTCATAGCTGGGGCAGCGGGGAGGAGAGAGGCTTCAGATCTGGCCTTGCGTCTTTCCTCCATCTCCATTCCACAATTCCTGGATTTGGCCACCAGGGGGCATAGGCAGGCCACACTGTCTGGAAAGCCGGCCAGCAGGGCGGGGAGGAAGGGGAGTTAGAGGTCCGGAGGGCAGCGGTTGGCCAGTGCGTCAGGCTAAGCATCTGTGCTGTGCCTGACTCGGCTCCTATGATAGTCCAGAAGGTGAGGAGGTGTCTGTCAGACATCAGAGGCTGTGTTTGCGCGGTGCTGGGGCTGAGGTCTTGGTTTGTCCCCTAGGACAGACTCGTAGGGGAGTCTTGGTCAGATGACCATATTCTGCAGGAACCGTGCTCCTGTTCGCATTTTCCAAGGTTCAGGGAGGGAGAAAGAGGTTGTACAGCTGAGATTCAAGTTAGAATTAGGAGTGTGGCTGGGATTTGGGCTGGAGACCCTCTGTGTGAGAAGGGCCTCTGGTCCTCTTGCAGCACAAAGTTCTGATTTTGACATTAGCCAGCCTCTCCCCTTCTCTGTACCTCAGTTTCCTCATCAGGAAAATGGTACGTAGGTCTCACCATCCCAAACCATGACTTTTAGTCCTAGCTGTGTGCAACCAGATGTATCAGAAATGGACACAGCTGGCTTGGCGCCTGTGGCTCAACGGGCTAAGGAGCCAGCCACGTATACCTGAGCTGGCGGGTTTGAATCCAGCCCGGACCCACCAAACAACAATGAAGGCTGCAACCAAAAAATGGCCGGGTGTTATGGCGGGCACCTGTAGTCCCAGCTACTTGGGAGGCAGAGGCAAGAGACTCGCTTGAGCCCAGGAATTGGAAGTTGCTGTGAGCTGTGATGCCACAGGACTCTATCCAGGGTGACAGCTTGAGGCTCTGTCTCAAAAGAAAGAAAGAAAGAAAGAAAGAAAGAAAGAAAGAAAGAAAGAAAGAAAGAAAGAAAGAAAGAAAGAAAGAGAAAGAAAGAAAGAAGGAAAAAGAAAGAAAGAAAGAAAGAAAGAAAGAAAGAAAGAAAGAAAGAAAGAAAGAAAGAAAGAGACACAGCTACCAACACCACTGAGAGCCACTGGCCCAGAAGAACTCTAGACTTCTCAGGGCCCCACATCACTCCTCCCTGGATTTGGGCCTGGAAAAAGGCACTGAGGGGTAGGAGCTTTCATGCAGCCCTGCCTGGTGAGCCAGAATGGGCTCTGGGATCACTATCCCTCTTCTGTACTATCAACTCCTCCTCCCTCCCGGTCCCTTCCTTTCCCCTACTCTCCTTCTAGCTCTGAGCACCTCCCCAGCTTCCCCCTCTGGCCCCCTCCCAACCTCTGCAGCTGTTCCTGTTTGTTTTCCCAGATCAGCTGCACTCAGAGCTTCCTGAAGGATGGATGCCCAGGTGGCTTTGTTTGCCAGCTAAGTGCAGTCACCCCTACTCCCTTCACATGTACAACCTAGCCTTTGGACATGGAGAGTTAGGTAGAGAAAAACCCAGCTCCACAAGTCTGCACCTCCAAGAGCCTTCAAGATCTCACAGGGATCTCATCACCCAAGGGGGACTCCCTACCCTGACCACATCTGGTTCTTTATTTCATATAAAAGCATTTGCATCCCACAGAGAAATCCTCAGGACCTCACCCCTCACCACATCCTCTTCCCCATGATTCTGCCAAAACAACTATCCCATATGGACCCATAAGAACCCACTGAGAAAACCTCAGGCTCAAGCCAAAGTCTCCTCAGAGCCCAATAAGGACCCCCCCCATCCCATGTGGAGACACACAGATCCTGCAGACAAACTCTCAAACCCAATCCTGACCTCCCACCCAGGTCTCCCTCCCAAGTAAAGGCCCTGAGAATCCCCAGAAGAGAAGCACTTTCCTCAGGCAGAGCCCATCCCATGCACAGCCTGAGTTCTCAGTACTGCTGGGCAGCTGAGAGGAGCTTATGACCAATGTCCTCTCCTCAAGTTAACCTGCTCTCAGCCCTTACCCCTCATTTCACTGGGAAATCATCCAGGGTTTTGGTGACTGAAGATGCAAATTCTGTGTATAGTGCCCTCCCGCAACAAGGGTATATTACCAGCCCCTCCTTTCTAGCCCTGCTTATTCAGTCCCACCCTTTCCTCAGGTCTGGAGTCAGGGACTGGCAGAGCACCTTCCCTGGGGCTGTGTAGGGCTGGTCTCCTGGGAAACAGAGATAACTGGTGCAACTGCAGAGACCAGCCCAGCTGGTCCTATCCCAGTAGAAACAGGGCTCTTCCTCTGTTCTCTTCCCCTTGGTGGGGTTGGAGAACTGGCCACTATCCAAGGAGATGGAAAGTAGCTTTCACCACCACTCACTCATGGAGACACAAAGCCACAGGGCTTGCACAGGGTGGCAGGGAGAGGGCACACACATACACACCTTCAGTCAAATGGAGACAGTCATCCACAATGACAAGCACATGGGCATGATCGTGTGAGCTTTGCATGGGAACGTTGTTGTTGAACGTTGTTGTTGTTCTAGGATTCAATAGACACCTCAACGTCATACTCACTTACATGCAGACAGTTGCTCACTCATTTATTTAATAACATGTACTATGTGCCAAGGACTATGCTGGGTGTTGGTCTCAAACATGAGCATGTCCTCATGCACTTTCACATGTACATATACCTACTCCAGGGCCACCCAGAGAGCTGTCATCTCTGCCACCCACCCAGGATTGAACAGACACTGAAGGGTTGAGAGAGTGGCTTCTGTAGTCACTACTGCTGCCTGGCAAACCCAAGATCTACTGTTTATAAGTTGAATGAACTTGCACTCTACCCCTCATTTTTTTCTCCCTGTAAATGGGGATAATTTTCTTAAGCTTGTTGTAAAGATTTAAATGCATGTAAACACAGAACTGGCCTGCAGTATGCAACCAATAAATGCTAACTATTGTGCTTATGGTTCTGACTTTGTAGCATGGTTCTCCCCGCTGTCCTGGAGTTGGGCTGGGGCCAGTGAGCAGGACAGCAAGCATGGCTCTGGGATGGCTCTTCTCTTCTGGCCCTGTGGAAGCCAGCCTAGTCCTCATATGGGGCACCTTCCTGCCTCACCGTTTGAGCCACTCAGTTCATGATCTCAGTTTAGGAGGGTTGAGAGGGTGAGAGGGAGGTAGGCTCAGGCCCCTGCTGTCTAGGAAAGAAAACTTGGGAGTGGAGCCCAGGACCTGGCTTCTGGTCTCCAGTGCTTTTCCTGACTCCATCTGTAGCCTTTGTCCAATCACTCTCGGTCTTGGGGCCTCAGGTTTTTACCTGTAAACTAGGCAGGCTGCTGATTCTGGAGGGGCCGTCCAGGCCTGAGGTTCCCTCCCCTCCCCCAACCAGCCTCTGCCTGCCCCACCCTCCTGTCCTCTCCCTCCCCCAGAGTGAGGGGGCGAGCTGCTTTGGTCTCCATGGGGACTAATCTCCAAGAAGGTCAGCCAGGCTCTGGTACTGCCTTGGCTGGATGAGGATTAGCACCTGGGTGTGAGCCCCCCTCCCTGTGCCTGCTCTTCCAGGTCCCCTCACTCTTACACAGACCCTGGGTGGCCTCCAAGCCCAGAGTTCCAAGGCTGAGTCAGAATCAGCAGGGAGGGCAGGGGCAGGGCAACTGTATAGCTGTTGGCCTATCCAGCTGTGGCCAAGAGGGAAATGGGAGAGATAAAGTCAGATTCTGCCTCTCACTGCTCGAAGCCCCCCAGTGCCTAGCCAAGGCCTGAGCCCCTTCTCACTTTCTGTCCTTGAATAGGAGGAAGGGGGCTCTTCAGATAGGGACATCCCCCTCTCCCTGCCCCAGTCCTGGCTGTGCCCACTTGCGGCCCACCTAGAAGAGACCACTTTACCATCTGTTGGGGGTGCTTTCCCCACTCCAGTGTGAGGTGAGGGCTGTCTTCACAGCTTCCCTCTTCCTCTACACACACACACACACACACACACACACACCTCCCACCTCTGACTAGCCACCTCTAACCCCAAATATACAAATCCCTCAGTGTGTGTCCCTTGTTATCTCATATTGCCCTTTTCTCTATGTTCCTCTGCTTTCTCTCTGGTTGTCTCAGCCTCTGGTCTCGCTCTCCCTGTCTCACTGTCTGGGGCATTTGCAGCCACCCTTTGGATCTTAGTGTTCTCACCCTGTTCTGGGCCACACCCTCGGTCTGTCCTTCCACCTATGTGCTCTGGTCTATTTCTCATCCTTTTCCTCCTGTTTCTCTTGCTGTTTCATATCCCACCAGGGTTGCTTTCCACTGCTCAGTCCCTTTACATTTCCACCACTACCTGTCCCCTCCCCCATACAGGGTGGTGACAGGGACGACAGGAAGCAGGCTCCAGCTTTGAGCAGGAGGGGGTAGGGCCTGCCTCGCACACCAGCTGCTGAGTACCCCCCCACATCCAGCCCCGCACCTGCAGGCCTGCCAGGCACCCAGAGCCCCTGCCCCCAGCCTGGCAGGGAAGGAGGGACCTGACTGAGAGGCCCCATCCCTGGTAATGGCCAGGAAATGCGGGTCTTGGGGATGAGTGGGGGTGGAGGCCTGAGGAAATTAGGCCCTGGGGGAAGGGCAGTGGCTGTGGTTCACCAGTAACGGAGACAGACCCCAGACACTGAGTGGCCTCAATCCTCTTACCACTCCCCCTCCAAGGACCCCTCTGAGTGTGTCGTGACCCACAGGAACTGTATTAAAGGGTCCGGCATTAGGACCACAGCTCTAGGGGGAGAGTGTTATGCAGGCTCAGGATCTTGAATCTCGGCCAGAGGGGAGCTGTAGCCCCCTGCCATAGTTAGGGAAGGAGCGAGGAAGCCCTCAAAGACTGAAGGAAGGTGTGCCAAGTGATGTCCCAGAGGGGAGACAGTGAAATGGATGGTGGTGGAGGGGACAAGCTAGCTCTTCCAAGAATATCTAATTTGGAGCAACTTCTGACCCTGCTCCCCATCTCCCTGGGAGTTGCCTCTGACCACTGAGAGGACTACTTAGGTAAATTGTTCAGTGCCAGGCAAGGAACAAAGGGCTGGGCCCAGGACAGAAGCCTGGTCAATGAGGCCAAGGCAGGAGCTGCACACACCCCCAGCTTGGGACCCAGGGACCTTCTCTCTGCCCTGGGGCTACTCCACGCAGAGCCTACAGGCTGGGCACCCTCTCTGCAGAACTGCCTGGGATCTGTCAAAGCCATCTCATCCCCTCCCCTCTCCTCTCTCTGTGTCAGGGACTCAGCAGATCCTGCTGGGGCTTCTGGGTAGTTGGGTGAGGGGGGACAGTGAAATAGATGGTGGTGGAGGGGACAAGCCAGCTCCTCTGAGAATTTCTAATTTGGAGCAACTTCTGACCCTGCTTCCCATCTCCTTGGGAGTTGCCTCTGACCAACAATAGGGCTACTTAGACCAACCCCAGCAGACTGGAACAAGAGGACATAGTATTGTGAAGTTTGGGAGAGTGAACTGCGGTGTCTAGGATTCTGTCTGGCAAGGCCTGCCAGACTGTCCTTTCAATCATTCTGTCTCAGATGTGGTTAAACTGAAAGAGGAACCAGAGAGGTGGCCAGGAGTGAAATCTCAGGATGTCAGCAACCCCCAAAATATCTGAGAAGTGGATTTTAGTCCTTACCATAGCTCTCAGTCCCCCTCCCCATTTTCCACACCTCACAGCTTCGGGGCCAACCCCTTTAGGCCCTCCATGTTCCCGCTCAGGGGGTTCAAAAGTGTGGCTAGGAGCCCAGGAACCAGGATATAGACGCGGGGGTGGGGTGGGGTGGTGGATAGCCCCTGTGAGAGGCCTGACAACCCTTTCATTGTGGAAATGGGAAAACCAAGAGGCAGGGGAAATGATTTGCCCAAGGCTACAGAAGTCGCTGGGACACAGCCCGACTACAATCCGGGTTTCTACCTCCAGAAGGGCTTCCATTCTGGGCCACAACCCCCTTGGCAACCCGGTGGAGCCTGCTTAGCCCGTATTACCCGGAACCGAGCCGGGCAGCCCAGAAGCTACCGGCATTGCCAGGCAGGGCGGGCGGGGCCGGATGGGAGCCGGATCTCGGCTGGAGCAGCGGCCAGCCTCCCGACCCGTATGGTGGCGGTGCAGTGGCAGCGACAGGTGTCTGCGTGGCAATCGGGCCTGGCCCCCGGCGGGTGCTGAGAGGCCGCCCCTGCCTCACGCGAGCCGAACGAACAAAACGCTCAGGTCCGGTTTGTGCGAGGGGCTCGTCGCGGGGCGGGAGCGGAGGGCCCGGGGCCTGGCGTGGCCTCGGAGATCTCTGGGTCCTGGTCTTCCACGGCTTCCACAGTGCTCCGCTAGCCGCCTTCCTCTCCTGAGCGCATCCGCTGCTGACACGTCGGCTGCCTACGCGGCCACAGGTGCACACCTGGCCCTCCCCTCCCTTCCCGGCCTCCCTCCACCAGGAGTTCTCGGCCCTGCTCCCTGCCCAGTCCCGCTTGACTTCGTCCCCAGCCCCCTCCCTGGAGCTTGTGCCGGAGCCTGGGCTCAGTGTGCTCTGTGCTCTTATACCGCCTGTTCAGTCCCGCCCCTAGACACACCGACACACACTCACTCACACACACTCACACTCACACCTGTCCTGGCGCCCGTTTGCTTGGGGCAAATATTGACTCACGGAGGCGGAGCGCCCCCCTCCTATCCCAACCCTCCTACCCCCCCTACCCCGGGCTCTGAGACTGCAGCTTCTACGAGGCCTTGGAGGAGAGGGTGGAGAGGAGGGTGCCGGGGACCCGGGCGCCTCTGGAACAACACCAGATGTCACTTTTCCACCCACCTGCCTCTGGGAGGGAGGAGCCAGGGGCAGAGGACAGAAGATCCCGGTGGGGGAGGGGTGTAGAAGGAGAGAACGGAGAGGTGGGTATCCTAGGAAAGGCAGGACATCCCTTGGCCTGGGGGTTTAGTCACAGTGGGAGTCGCTTAGTAGGGTCTGTGGCCGCTGACTACCGGTGACCTCGACCACGCCCCAGCGCCTAGTTCCTGACGGCGTGCCTTAGTTCTGCTTCCTTCCCAACCTCTTAGCAAAGCTTCAGGAGCTGGGCAAACGCTAAAAGGCTGACCCTCGGGGTGCCCAGCCTAGGAACAAATGCAATGGGGAAAGGGGATGGGTAGCCACGCCATCCCGTGGCCTCCAGCCTCCCTCACCAGGCCTGGAGCGGAGTTCCCGTCCACCAAGCTATCCGGTGGCAAAAACCAGCTAAGCCCTGCCCGAAGCACCCTCTACTGGCCAGACCAGGTCCCGCGTCCGGCAGCCGGCTGCCGGCACCGAGCGCTCTCGCCCAGCTGCGGTGTGAAAAGGTGCATTCTCCGCAAAGCTCTAAGTTCCCGTCTTTGCTGCGTCGCTGCGGTCCGCTTGAGCCGCTCCCACTATCCGTCCCTCGCAAAGTGCGCCTGTGTTTTCCCCCACGTCGGGGAAATAAAGTCAAGGTGGATAGAAAACATGGCTAAACGATTTACTGGCTGAGCGGTGGAGAGGGGGCTGGGCAAAGCCAAGGGTGGCACGTTAGCGGGGCTGGACACATGTATCTGCAGAGTTAGGAGGTGGCATCACTGGGTTGAGTACCTCTGCTCGCTGCGTCTGCAGCATGTCCGGGGTCAGAATCCTGGAAGACAAAAAGCTCCAAGTAGGAGTGCGGGCGAGGCTTCCCTGCCGTCCCTCCCGCGCTGGCTGCGGGGCGGCTGGCCCCAGAGCCCCTACCTGGGGGCACTGAGCGGTGGCAGAGCAATGACGCGCGGCCGCGAGGTGAGCACCACCTCCCCTCGGCTCGCCTCCACCAGGACGTTCTGCAGCATGTTCTCCAGCAGCGCCTCCTGCAGGTTGGTGAAGGCCCGGAGCCTGCGGGGGACGGTGGGTGGTGTTAGCGCAGCCACAGACTCTGCGTGCTCTACTCGCGTTCTCCGTGCCACACAGGTACCACATGCTGTACCATGCTGATTCTCATTTAATTCCCGCCCCCCCCCACACACACACTATAGGCATCCTTGTTTCAATTTTACAGATGCTCAAAGTATGGCCAGAAGAGGAAAAGTAGTCAAATGTCATGCTCCTGGTAGAAGCTATTGGTATGGAGAAAGTCATGAGTGGTGAGAGAGTGCGGGAGGGGCTGGGTGTGGCCTAGGGATCCCAACAAAGACAGAAAACATCCACTGAGCAGCCTGGGGGAGGAGGCACAAGGAGAGATAGTGTTTTTCTTCTGGCTCTAGAAACCCATTAAGAGTGGCTCAATGGACTAAGGCACCAGCCACGTACACCTGAGCTGGCGGGTTTGAATCCAGCCCCGACCAGCCAAACAACAATGACGGCAGCAACCAAAAAATGGCCAGGCATTGTGGCGGGCACCTGTAGTCCCAGCTACTTGGGAGGCAGGGGCATAAGACTGGCTTGAGCCTAGGAATTGGAGGTTGCTGTGAGCTGTGATGCCACAGCATTCTATCCAGGGTGACAGCTTGAGACTCTGTCTCAAAAAAAAAAAAATAATAAAAAGAGATTCTGAAAACTAGAACCACTCTCCTGGCAGCAGTGTACTGATATATAATATCAAAAGCCAGCTGTCATAGAAAAAAGTAATGCTCAGGGTGGTGGTTCTGCCAATCCTCCCACTGATACCTTAAACTACCAACAAGATGTCACTGAATGTTGAGTTCAAAAGAGATGCGCAGAGAGTGGCCAACCTCAGCATAGCATTGCCTCCTAGGAACCTTCTGTACATTGACCCCTCCTGACCCTCCCCCTGAGCCTGGCTGCTCACCTTCCGATGGCCTCCTTCTCATCCCGTTCTTGCTCCTCCTTCACCATGGCTTTCAGCTGCTGCTGCAATTGCCACTGCTGGGATGAGTCCTTGGACTCCAGCTGCAGCGTGGGCTCACTCTCCATCCAGGCCACCTTCTCTTCCTTTTCCTCTTTTTCTTCCTTCTCTATCTCCTTGCCCAACTCCTCCTCCACTTCTATTTCCTCCTCTTCCTCCTCTTCCTCTTCCAACTCCTCCTCCTCTTCTTCATCCTTCTCCTCCTCTTCCTCCCCTTCCTTTTTCCCCAGCCTCAGGCTGCCCTCCACTGGTGTGTCTGTCTGCTGTTGGCTTTTCTCTTCCTCCCAGCTGCTGGTGGGTGACGATGGGGTTAGCATTAAGTGCAGGCTGTTCATGTAGACTGGGAACTTGGCTGACTGCTCATTCCAGAACTGGCAGAAGTATGGCACCTGCTCCACCAGGCTTTGGTCCACAGCTTCATGGAAGTTCTTGTCCTCCAGCAGGCCTCTGAGTGGCAGGTAGGAGGAGAAGGCTCTCACTGAGAGGCCTCACAGCCCCCCTGGGAAACCCTGACCTCAGGGTTAGGTGCTAGGTTGGGGGGGTTCTGGGTGGAGGAGGGGAGCCATTGGTTAGTCACCCCCGCTGTCCCTTTTTTCAAGGAAGGCATCTTTGGGCCCCATGTATTCTTAGTGGTGAGCATGATATGATGCAGGCAGAGCCAGCAGGTCAGAATGACAGAGATCAGGGGCAGACTGTACACTGGATCCAGGCCTCATCTACCAGCCGTGGAATGGAGGAGAACTCAGGACTCAGCCCTAAAGATCCCCCCAGCCAACTCCATTAGAGCTGCAGTGTCCTGAGGCAGGATTGCCTGGGCCATCAGTGGCGGGATTTTTCAAGGAAGTTCTGTTTCTTAAGAAGGGAAATGCTGGAACTCAGAGGGCTTTGGCTGAAAGAGCTGGAGGGATGAGAATGTGGGTTAGGGGCCCAGATGTGAGCCTGTACCTGATGATGGTAGTGAGACAATCAATGAGCAGTTGCTTCTTTTGCTTGGAGACAGGACTCCACTTGTTAGGGGATTCTTCTTCAAAAGTCTCTGACTCCTCCTTATGGGGCTTCCTCTTTGGCAGCTCCCTGGGGCACGCCACAACATTCTGAGTGGCCTGGGCAAGCCACCATGCTGGGGTTGGGGGCACAAGCAATAGTGATAGCTGCCCAGTCAGGAGGACATAGATGACTTTGGGACACTCTCAAGTTTTACCCCAAATATAGCACTACTGCATTCAGGGAACCAGGCCCAACCCTCAAAGTCAGTGCAGGAGTCAGAGAGGCCCAAGGTGGAAAGGAAGGAATGAAGAAGGGTGACAAAAACATTCCTTTCAGGGGGTGGGGAAGCCTAGATGCTCTGTCACCTTCCTCATAAGGGCTTAAAAGTAGTAATGGGACATCCTGGGCCTGGCAGTGCCCAGTCAGTCCCACTGCTACTGGACTTGCTCCAACCCCTCATCAGGGTTGGGTCTGGGCAGCCTCTGCTTTGGAGTGGGAGAGGGGACAAAGAGTAGAAGGAAACCCTGCCTCCCCAAGAGTTCACCAGTGCAAGAAGTGGCTGGAAAACTCTGAGAAGAAGTTGGCCAGAAAGTAGTCGGTGGCATGGGCTCGGGCAGTGAGGCTCAGGCACAGCATGCTTGTCGGGGGTGGCTGGGGACATGGCCAGGACGTCTCCTCAGGTGGGATCTGCAGTTTCCAGCTGGTAGGCCGGGTAAGAAGAGGTTGCTGGTTCTTGATGGGAGGCAGTGTCTTTGGAAAGGGGAAGGAATGGATATCAGAGGTTTGGGGACCCCTCTCCCATCACTAATGGGTCCCTTGTCCTATCTCCCTAACCAGGCCTTTTTTGGCCACATAGAAGTGTCAGTCATTGGTGCTTTCATCCCTCCCTTCTGGGAAGCTGGATCGGGAGTTGGAGCAAGCAAGGACATTCTCAAGTTATCCCAAGAAGATGGGCTTGGACTTACAGTCTTACCTTATACTTCCTTGAAGGTACACAGGCTGAACAATATGTCCTTTCCTGTGGAAGCAGAGACCTTTGTTTAAGATGCAAGAGGCTTAGAGAGAGTCCCGTCTTCTGACCTCTTGCTGACCATAGAGGGCCTAAAACTAATGCCAGTCTCTGTTCCTCTCTTGGTCTTGCCCAACTCCCAGTCACAGCCTCTTCCAGAACCTTCCCAAGGGACATGCTGCCTGCAAACAAGGAAAATCTGGCTACCTACAGGAAGGAAAAAGAAGGAGATGCCATCCAAGCGTGCTTGGTTGTGTGCCCTGGAGTTGGTGGATTGGTGAGACAGGGAAATAGCCCCCTTATTAAGGCTTAATTCAGAAATCCCTTCACTCAAGCCCCCAAGAAGTACTTTGTATCCACAGTTGGGCCGGAGCTTCAGAGCAGAGAGTGTGGGCTCCCTGGGGGTCCAGTGTGGCAGACACAGAGGTGATTGAGGAGTGAGAACAGCAGTGTGGGAGGCTGTGAGACTGGGGAGGGACCACGGCAACAGTGTCATCTCAGGCTCACTGCGGCTCACCCTCCACCCGCCACGTACTAACAGCTCATGTTCAGTGAACACTTACTGGGGGGCAGGCACTGTGCTAGGCCCTTTGCTTGTATTAACTTACTTGGTCTCCAAAATGCTACAAAGCAGATATTTTTACTGGTATTAAAAGTATTTTAAAACTTTTATTTTTAACCTTTTTAATATGGAAAATCTTAAACATACAACAAAGGCGAGAACACTACAAAGTATATCCCACTGACCATCACCCAGACCCAGCAGTTATGTCTGGTCTCATCTATACCCCACCTCTGGATTATCTTGAAGCAGATCCCAATGTCATATCTTCCCCCTTTTATAGCTGAGGGAACTGGGAGAAGTTAAATACCTTGACCAAGATCACAGAGCTAGAAATCAGATCCAGGAAACAAACCCAGTGATCTGTTTCCAGGACCTGCAACTGAAGCCATGGTGTCTTCCTCCAGAAGGCGAGATTGTCCAGTTTCCCGTGTGTCCCCGGTGCCCAGCACATAGTAGGCACTTGTTAAATACTGGCACCATGAAGCAGGGCATGGCCAGCCAACCAGCTCTACCCAGATCGTCTCTTGCGATAGCTGTGGGGATGCTATGCTGAGTCTAGTGAATGGAATCTAATCTCTTAGGGCAGGCTGGCCAGTTCTGCATGGAGGGTCACCTTGGCCCAGCACCTCTGTCCCCTCTGATAAGGCCAGTCAGAAAGATCTGGGTGTGTGAGACCTGCTCGGCCCTCCTCACCTTCACTTTTCTATCTGTGATGGTGAACTCCACTTCCTGCCGCATTTTCTCATCCTTCCACTCCTGCAGGTCCTCGTGGTATTGCCTCATGAGTTCCTGTGGGTACACCTACAACCCAGGAGAAGGAGAGAGAGCCTGAGGTCTGGAGGGCCTGTGGCCAGCACTTACTCTGGACCTATGCCGTGAGCTCCCACTCATCCAAGGGCTGGCTCCTGCTCTGTCTGAGATCTCAGGCCCATCCCACCCCCAGAACTGGAAGCTGGGGCTGATTCCTACCTTGCATACCAGGTCTACACTGTAGAAGCTGGCATGCACTGAAGCCTTCAGAGTCACCATAATCGGGACTGTGTCTTCAGGAGCTACCTTTCCTACCATGGGACTCACAGACACCTGTTGATTTGTGGAAGGAATCTCTGGAGTTACACAGGAATGGGATTGGACAGGATGGGATGGGGTGAAGCGGGAAAGGATGGGGTAAGATGGGACAGGATGGGGTGACATGAGTCTAGAGCCCTTCTAATTCTGTGGCCCCGTGGACTCTCACCTCCCCAAAGTCTACAGGCCTTGGCTGCCAGGCAAAGACAATTGCCTCACTCTTGGAGATGTTGTTGAGGAAGAGCAGGCGGCTGCACTTGCTCTGCACAGGAACGTTTCCCAGGGAGATATGAGACTGGGACAGGAAGACTTTCTGTTGGTACAGACAACATAATAGCAACTCTGGGAGGTAAAGAAACAACCACCACACAACCACTACCAGTTACTGAGTGCTTTCAACTGGCCAGGTGCTGTGTGGATGCTTTCCATGCATTTGAGCCTCACAACTAGGATATGGGCACTGCTACATCCCTGCCTTACAGATGTGCTGCTAAGGTTCGGACAGTACCCGTGATTTTTCCAACAATCTATCACACATGTAGCTGGAATAAACCCAGACAGTTTTACTCTAAAGGCTATGATTTCAACCATTAACGTAGGTTTGGAGGGACCGAACCAGAGTTAGCTCAGAGAGGCAGAACTGAAACCAACATAATTTGGGCCTCTGATGGATACTTGTAAATGAATGGGTGATTAGCTGTAGGCATCTTTGCTGGGCACAGAATAGGAGCTGTATTATAGGGGTGCCAGGAAAGACTGAGACAACACAGAAAGGGCACTTTTTCTCTGTCCAGGCCATGAGTGCTTCCAGGGAAGGACTTTATGACCTCTACAGTGCTCATCCTGGAGTAGAATCTGAGTGGGAAGGATGGATGGGATATATGGGTAGATGGATATATGAATGGGTGGATGGATGGGTGGTTTGATACATAAGATGAGTAAATGGGTTTGGGGGTCAATGGGTAGATGGGTGAATGCATGAATGGGTAAATGGGTGGATGGATGGGTCAGACCTTCCAGCAATGAGAAGTGTGTGAACTAAAGGTAGTGTTATTGACCCTAGACATTTTCAGCAAAATCCATCTAGGGCTTCGGGATGGACTGCTTTGTATGAAGATAATTAAGACCTAGAATGGGATATGATACCTAGAATGCCTTCTACACATTCTAACATCCCTGTTCCTGTGCCCAGAGAAGAGGGTGAGATGAATGGCCCTGCAGCAGGTAGTTCGGCTTAAGCAGGAACACCTGTGGGCACTAGGTGGCAGGGTAAGCATCCCTTAAAACCTGGAAGAGGGTTGATTGCAGAGCCCTCCTCTGCATCTGTTCCTCCTCAACACCATCTCATTCCCCTCTTACCTCCCCATCCCTCTGGACTGGCTCCCCTGGGCTCTAAAGCTCCCCTCCAAAGCATCAGGCCTTCCTGGCTCCCCTTCCCTCACCTGTCCAGGAACCATCAGCCTAGAGTGTATAGAGCTGTTGTCCCACGAAGAGATGTTGTGGAAGGGGGCCGTGTCCCCCATGGCGTGGGGGTCATAGCCCACTCCCTGGAAGTGGATGAGGGCTGAGTTCCATCCCAGGATGTGGATGGGCACATCCACCTGGGAAGTCGAGGAGGGGTAAGGGGCTGGTCAGAAGTAGACCTGCTGTAGAAGCAGCTCAGCTCCACCCTGTGTTATCCAGGCTGCTGCTCACCGTGTAGGTCTTCGCCTCAATGGGTGAAAAGATCCACAAGACCCGAGCAGTGGTTCCTGGCTGGATCTCCCCTTTGGGGTTGAGACAGCTGAAGATAGGGTGATCGAAATTTTTTTCTTGAACTTGCAACAGGATGTTGGTCTGGACCTCATATGTCACGGGCACTGAGCCACCATTATATAGCTCATAAATCTGCAGGGGGAAAGAATAGAAAAATCACCACACCAGGTCAGGACTGCAAACCTAGGACTCAGTGTCCATTATAGGAGGGCAGGTTGATCTCCAGGATGTCACCCTTAGAGTCCATGAGCTCCCTTAAATTCCTCTGCTTTCCCATATGGCTTGATCACCCAAGAAACATGTAGTTGTATTTTCAGCCTATGACATTTTAGGATACTATGTAATTCTATTTGTAAAGGGGCAGCTTAGTTTATTTGCCCTCAATTTACCTTTGTCAAGTTACAAGGCAGTGTTTTTCAACCTTTTTTTAAATCTCTCAACACACTTGAACCTGTTACTTAAACTTTCATGGCACACTTAAATTGTGTTGATTTTGAAAGAAAAAAGAGTAAAAAGAATTTACTTACTGAGCTTTGAACTTCTTTCAAAAATAATTTAATTAATGATGTTTAAAAATTTTCACTGTGCACCTATGGTCCTCTTACAGCACACCGGTTGAAAATCATTGCTCTAGGATGAATGGCTAGAGACCTTTGCCCAGAAACACAAGGGCTTCTAAATGGTTAGAAATTTCACAGCTGTGAAATATTTGAAAAGACTATGTCTCTCAGATTTCCAGAGCAAAAGAACTGGGTTCCCTTCAATAAATAAACACAGAAAAGTCTATAGCTTCTGATGGATTCCCATTCCAGTTCTGCACATTCCTGAAAAATCTCTTTCTTAGAGCAGTGATTTTCAAACTGTGGCTGAGACCTATTAGTGAGCAGGTCTAAATCAATTTAGTGGGTCATGTCCAGAATTTTATAAATGGAATGGAATAAAATGAAAAAGAAAATATTAGCATAAAATATCAGCATATTTTGCACATAGTAGCATAAGTAAAGATTTGTGATACTTCTATTTTGGTTATACGTGTACATATATTCTGGGTATGAGTATGTAAAATATACTCTTCTCATGGTCAGAGAAGAATCTTTGAAGAATCTTATGCTAAAGGAAAAAGAACCCCCACTTTTGTGTGGGAAATGGGCCTGGCAAAGGGCTTAGTTACCAGGCACCAAGAAACTGAAGCCTCTTGCCTTGAGTTTCTCTTAGTCTGGGGGTTCAACCTGTACGCCCCACTTCTTAGGTGCTTCTGGAGGGCAGTGTCTTTGTCCCCCTATCAAGAGCTGACACAGATATGCAGAAATCAATGCTTAGGACTCTTGGTCAACAAAAGGACGTGGACCACTGACCTGCCGTGGGGGCAGTGTGTCACCAATGGGGACAGGGATGAACTGGTGGCTGGTGGAGGTGAAGTGCACATACTTCTGCTCTGGCTTCACTGTCACACCTATGAAATTTAGCTGTAAATAAAAGGCCCATGAGTGGCTTCCTTTCCTGGGAGGATTTGACAAACCCAGCAGACAAATCTCAGCCCAAACCCCAGGGGACACTGTGACCTGTTCCCTGCTCCTCTATTGGTTGTCCAGGGAGACCCCTCTTTCAACCTAAGACCCAGGGTAGGGCCAGGGTCCTAGTGCCTCACCAGGATCTCCCGGCCATGGGACACCTTGAGGAGCACCGGGAGGCGATCAGTGCCAATGAACAGGTGGCTAGAAGGGAGGAGACAAATCCTTGGCATCAGTTCTTGAGCCCTGGTACAAGTAGGAGAACCAATGGATATGGCATGCCTGTGGCTTTGAGCCAGCTAGCTCCTGGGAGCAACTCACTCCATGCAGGGATAGGGCAAGCAGGAAATCAGACCTCCCCTGTAGATGGGAGGAAGCCCTCTCTGTCCCACAGTGACAGGTCAGTGGAAGAGGTCTTCAGGAGTGGAAGTGTAGGGTGGGTGGCGGAAGGGGAGCACCTGTATTTGAGTTCCACCATCTGTTCCTGCCCGGGACTCAGGCTCCCCGTCTTAGGGCTGATGGAGAAGATGCAGTTGTCCTGCACACGCATTTGGTGGAGCTCAGTGCAGTTAAACTCTGCTTGCTCTGCCCATAGCTCCAGGTCAATCTGTTGGTCGCTTGGAAAGAGGAAGGCCCTGGGAGAAGCCATGCAAAGGACCAGTCAGACAGAAGAGGCGAGAACTCTGAGCCCCCAAGTGGCAGATGGAGGCCTCCCCCTTCCCTCCTGTGCTTCGTGCCCCCATTTGGCAAACTGTCCCACATGTGGCTGGGCAAATGTGGCTGTTGTGGATTCTCATTTCATAAAGGCCCCAACTCAGCAATAGAGGCAGGGCCACGAGGACTAAAAGAGAAGTGCAGATGGGGGCTTCCGTGTGGGGGTCAGGGGCCAAGAAGGCAGCCTGTATATGTGGGCCACTTTGAGCTAGCCCTTTTGGACAAAGCTCTTAGGAAGGGCCTGTTTGAGGCTCTTAGGAATGCTAGAAGCACCAACCAGGGGGCCCTGAGATGATGTCCACGCCAGAGAGGAGAACAGATGCCCAAGCAGGGCTGGCACTCTCGAAACAGAAGCAAGGCTGTACGTAGAATTAATGTCCCTGAAATGCCTTAGCTATAGTAAAGAAGATACTACACTCTGAATAGCTGACAAATCAATGATAAACGGATCCTGAAGTCATAATCTGAAAGGAGATTCTCTTCAGAAAGATGGCACAGAACTGGCCCCAACAGCAAACCAGGCAGAGGACACATCCAGAAAAGGAAAGGAAAACAAAGCCTTAGTGGGGGTCAGGGAAACACAAATCAAAACTCTCATAAGGCATCAGTTTTAAACTTTCTTTACATCTGAAATGTGAAGAATAGTTACAGTCAATGCTGGTGAGTTTAGAAAGAACAAATACTGGCAAGCATTGGTAGGGAGAGAGGGAGTTGCTAGAACCATTTGGAGAGAATTTTGGCAGCCTCTGTTAGAATAAAAATGCATATGCCCGGGCAGCGCCTGTGGCTCAAAGGGGTAGGGTGCTGGCCCCATATGCTGGAGGTAATGGGTTCAAACCCAGCCCTGGCCAAAAACTGCAAAAAAAAAAGCATATGCCTTCTGAGCCAGAAATCTCATTTTGGGATGCAGGGGTGAAAGCATGCGTACACACATGTACACATACACAGTGTCTATTACCACTGTCTTTGTAGTGGCAGAGAAGAATGTAGCTGGGAACAATTAAAGTTTCCAATAAAGAAGAGGTTTAATGGCTCGGCGCCTGTGGCTCAACAGGCTAAGGCGCCAGCCATGTACACCTGAGCTGGCGGGTTCGAATCCAGCCTGGGCCCGCCAAACAACAATGACGGCTGCAACCAAAAAATGGCCGGGCGTTGTGGCAGACGCCTGTAGTCCCAGCTACTTGGGAGGCAGAGGCAAGAGACTTGCTTGAGCCCAGGAACTGGAGGTTGCTATGAGCTGTAATGCCACGGCACTCTATCCAGGGTGATAGCTTGAGGCTCTGTTTAAAAAATAATAATAATAAAATAAAAAAATAAAAAGAGGTTTAATGATTTAAGGTCCATCCATGTTATAATATATTATGCAACTATTAAAAAGGTGTTAGATCTATACATATTGATCTGAAGGAAATATTATTGCTATCATGCTGTGAAAATATTTTCCAGGAAGTAACATGTATATTATGGTATCATTACTGTATAAAAATGGAAGAGAAAGAGAATCACTCTGTAAATGTGTGAATGTGCCTGTATGTTGTACCAGGTTGAGAATGGAAACCATCCTCCTGACCATCGCCTCCCCAGCACAGTGGACTTGGAGAGGGAGCTGAGGAGTTTTTTTTCTTCCATCACCCCTATATCATCTGACCCAGTCAGTAAACTGTTTCTGTCATTTTATTTGGGGGATATTGAGCAGCGGCAAAATCAGAGATCTTGCTAATGCAGGGCCCTCTACATAGTTTGTGCCTCTCCCTAGCCCTCATTGCTCTGGTCCAGTCTCCCTCCTAAATAATTCCAATCCCTTTCCCTGCCAGGCCTTCAGTGTTGGCTTCTCACCTCCCAATCTGGAGGACTGCAGTAGCCTCCCAACATGTCCTCTTGCCTCAAGTTGATGGCCCCTTCTCTCCCAGAAACCAAAGTGACAAGTCTTGAAAACTGACCACGTCTTGGCTTTCATCCTCAGTATACAGCCCTTTAACACCCTCAGAAAGAAGTCAGATGCTCAGAAGGAGGATTCTAGAGCCCAGCCCGCCTCCCCCCAACCCCTGACCCCTGGCCTCACCTGAGACCCTCCCCACCCTCTGCTCACTACTCAGCCAACACTGAGGCCTGGCAGGGAAAGGGATTGGAATTATTTAGGAGGGAGACTGGACCAGAGCAATGAGGGCTAGGGAGAGGCACTCTCCTAGCTCACTTCCTCTGTCTGGAAGTCTTTTTGTAGCCTTTCTGCCTCTTCCTGCCAGTCAGTAGGTCTACTTAGTTGAAGCTTTCTCCAGGAAGCCTTCCTGAAGTGCTGCACACGTGGCCCTGCACCAGGAGGCTGGTCTGCCTGAGGCCCCTGCAGCACAGGGAGGGGAGAGGCTGGGCCCATTCACATTCCCATCCCGAGACCCGCCTGGAGCCTGTGCCTAGGAAGCACCTAGGAGAGGTCTGGCCAAAGAATTAAGGAGTGGATGACTGAACAAATCAGCATGTTTGACACCTGTAAAGGTCCTTCTCTTATAGAGTCCAAGACCCTAAAAATCCCAAGGCCAAACAAAGCAGAGGTGTCAAGAGGAAGAGGCCTGGAGCAGCTATGTGACTCCCCCACCCGCTCTGGGCTCCCCCGCCCCCACTTGGAGTTCTCATTCCACGCTGTGCTGCTGTTTCCTGGCCCTTTGTGACTGGCCTTGGCAGGAATAAAACGCTCTGTCTGTTCTTTATGAGCTTAGCAGAGAAGGGCTAGAATTTTCAAAAATAGCCTTCTAAGAAATTAAAAGGACATGTAACAACACAAAAAGTAGAGGGCAGTAGAGCTGCCTGGAATCATGAAGAAGCACAGACTGTCTTGCTGCACCTCAGATGATCTCCAGGCAGATGGGCCCAGCTGGCAGGCCCTCTGGCCTGGCTTTCCTTCACCTCGGTTTCTAGCAGTCTGGACTTTCTCCACGGAGAGCGTGAGCTGGGTTACTCCTACACAAACACTGAAGCTCGCAGTCCACCAAAATACCTGGCTCCACTCCAGGGCATGGGCCAACCCGCTTTTTCTCCCCCCACCAAACCTCCCAGCCCTGTAGGGCCCTGTGAATGGCAGATCTGGAGCTCAAGAACGGGACTAGGCCTCCCTGACCAGGCCAGCAGCCCTGCCAAGCTTCCCTGGCCACTCAGAGCCCAGCGCCCACTGTTATCTGTGGTCTGGTCCTCTCAGATAGGATCTCCTTATCTCCTGATCTCGCTTCACTGTGGATGGGAGGGGGGACAACCAGAGAGCAAGGGGCTGCCATTGCACACCTGACAACCCCATGCACTTTAAGATTGTCTCTGCTGGTTTGATACCTGTAGCTCAAATGGCTAAGGCGCCAGCCACATACACCAGAGCTGGCGGGTTCGAATCCATCCCAGGCCTGCCGAAGAACAATGACAATTACCACCAAAAAATAGCAGGGCATTGTGGCAGGTGCCTGTAGTCCCAACTACTTGGGAGGCTGAGGCAAGAGAATCACCTAAGCCCAGGAGTTGGAAGTTGCTGTGAGCTGTGATGCCACAGCACTCCACCCAGAGTGACAGCTTGAGGCTCTGTCTCGAGAAAAAAAAAAAAACGAGTGTCCAGATCTGCTTAAGCTGGCAGGTTCCTGACCACAGATGCATCCTCCTCCCCCACAAATCTTCACACTCATTCACCCCATCAAGTGCCCTGGGTCCCCAGATCTTTCTCCCAAACGTGACCCAGACGGGGACACTTCTTTTACATCTCTCTCTCTAGCCAAGCAAAGTTGGAAGTCATCAAAAGGACTTTACTAGGAAATCAAGGTGTGTGGTGGAGGCAGGGAGGAAAAACAATAAAAAGCCCTGGCATGGAAACAGGAGGTTTACTAGGCACAAGTTCTAGGCCCTGACAGGAGGAATGTCAAGCACAGGAAAGGCCAAGCTTTGTGAGCTCAGGTTTCCAGGCCTGGGCCTCATGTGATTTGAGAGGTGCAGATCCAGGAGGCTTTACTCAGCTCCTCAGAAGCAGATCCACCTGCCCCAGCAGCGCCCTGTCCTTCTCCTCCAGAGTCCCTCGACTCACCTCCTCTGGTCCCAGCCCTGTGGAACTGGGGTTCTGCCAGCCAGGCCCCAGTGCCAACATAGTGCCTGGCATGCAGAAGCCACTCAAAGCCTCTTGCCGACTAACCAGTGTAGGCAGGGGCTCTGGAGGTGGGTAAACTGGCTTTGAACTGGACTCCATCCATTAGTAGCTGAGTGGCCCTGGGTGAGTCCTTAACCTGGCTGACCCTCAGTCTCCCTGACAGTGAGTCAGGAGAGAAGGAATTTCTCCCAGGGTTGGAGAGAAATTCCTTCACACTAGAGGAAGACTAGACAAGAAAAGGTTCATGACACACAGGGCCTGGCATGCAGCAGATGCTCAAGGGCTGCTTCTCATTCACTGTGCTTGGCATCCACCAGGCAATTCCACACTTTTGAGCCTACTGCCGCATCCCAGCCTGAGACAGGTCTCAAGTCCTGCTAGGTGACCCCTGGCCTCCACATCCACCAATGGCAGGCTCACTCTTCACTGATGCCAGGCAGCCAGGTCCCTCACCGGGAAGAGAAGGCAACTTTTACTCCCTTGCAGCCTCTGGGCACCTGTCTCTGGGGCCCCCAGCAACCCTCTCTGAGTAGACATACCAGTCCAGGGGCACCACTCCGCTGTTCTTCAGCACCAGGAGCACCACTGAGGGTGAGGCATTGAATGGTGCTGCCCCAAAATTGAAGTCAAGCTTCAAAGGGGTGAAGATGGGGGGGATCTGGCTTGTGCTGTGTGGAGCAGAGAAAAAGGCTCAGAGAAGGGGCTGGAGACAGGGTGGGGCTCTCCTGGTGGGGCCCTCCCAGGGGTTGCTGGCTTGACCACTTCTCTCCCTCCAGGTGGGAATGGGAGAATCTGGGACTTATAGGGGTGGGCAAGCCTTTCAGAATTCAAGCCAATCCCTCCTGTCCCCAAACCCTTCCAGGGACAGGCAAGAATTTGGGAGCCCATCCCACGAAAAACTGGGAAGCAAGTTCTTGGATGGTGCCTGGGGCTTTGGGTGTAGACAGAAAGTGCCACAAACATCCCCAGTGGGCCCTGCCCCCATCCTCAGCCCAGCTCACCTATGTCGGGTGGGCACCTTGTAGGTGAGCTCCCAGGGGGTGGGGTCACGCTCCAAGTAACTGTTGAGAAGGTCCAGGGAGAAGAGGCGCCACAGGTGCTTCCGCGTGATGCCCTCAGCGCTGCCCATGGAGTTGACATCCAGGATGGAGAGTAAGGGGAACACAGCCACCAGGAAGACACGACACAGTTCTTGCTTTTCCCTAACCTTGTTATCTGGGGTGGGGGAGGAGACGAATAGGCTCACTTCCCAGCTCCCCCAGGGTGGGGGGCTGAGCAGGCTGAGAGTAATTGGTCCCAGGACTTTTGTCAGGAGCAGCAGATGGCCCTTGGTCTCTGGGACATTTCCAACAACACTAACCCTATCTGATGCTTACTGTGTACCTAGCACTGTCCTAGATGCTTCAAACACCTGCATTTAATGTGCATTATTATTTGTTTTCAAACTAATTTTTAATAACAGCTTTATTGAGACATAACTTACATACCATAAAATTCACCCTTTAACATACAATTTAGTGATTTTATATATTCTCATTATTGTACAACCATCACTACTCTCTCAGAAAATTTTCAGCACCCCAGAAAAAAACCTGGTACCTATTAGCCATTATTTCCTGTTCTTCCTCCCCCACCTCCAGCAACCACTGATCCACTTTTTGTATCTTTCTATTTGTTTATTCTGGACATTTCATATTAAAGGAATCATTCGGTATATGGCTTTTGTGATGGCTTCTTTCAATTGGCATATTTTCAAGGTATGTGCATGTGATGGTATCAGCACTTCATTCTCTTTTCTGTCCTGTGTGCCATTCTTATCTCCATTTTAGAGGAGGGGAAACTGAGGCACAGGGAGGTGAACAATTTGCTAAGATTCTTTTTTTTGTTTTTTTTTTTTGAGACAGAGCCTCAAGCTGTCACCCTGGATAGAGTGCTATGGCATCTCAGCTCACAGCAACCTCCAATTCCTGGGCTCAAGCGAGTCTCCTGCCTCTGCCTCCCAAGCAGCTGGGACTACAGGAGCTTGCCACGACGCCCAGCCTTTTTTTGGTTGCAGCCATCATTGTTTGGTGGGCCCGGGCTGGATTCAAACCTGCCAGCTCAGGTGTACGTGGCTGGCGCCTTAGCCCGTTGAGCCACAGGCGCCGAGCAATTTGCTAAGATTCTAAGGCTAACAAGTGTTGGAGCCAGAAATCAACCCAGTCTGATTCACACTCTTAACTGCTCTTCCATGATGCCCTGGGCTCCTGCCAGCCTCCGGGATGGGCGAATAATAGCTCTGCTTTTAGAAAAGGAGGCTGAGGCTCAGAGAGGCTAAGGATTTGTCTAAGATTCTGAAATAACACAGCTCCTAACTCTTCAAGTTGAGTCTTGCAGAGCTCAGGTACACACACCCACAGATGTGTGACTAGTGTGTGGCATTCACACCAGACAGCCACTCGCTCTGGTAGTTCTGCCTTCACCTTTAGCACTCCCACCCCCAGCCCTGCATCACATAGCTCCCCACTTCCTCCTGTCCCCCTCTCCTGTCTAGGCAGCCCAGGTACCTCTGTGGGAGAGGAGAGCATAACTGACAGTCCAGGAGTACTGAGCCCGGTGCTTGGGACAGGCAGTCAAGCAGACAGTGTCCTGGGACCGTGGTGGCATGCTTCCCTCTGTCCGGTCCATCTTCAGAGCTGCTCAGGGGCACACAAGTGGAGTCGGTGGCTACAGGAGGTTTGGCCTCCCCTCCTGCTCTTTCTAGATAACCCCTTCCAGGCCAGCAGAGCATTGGCTGGGGAGTAGGCCCTGGGTCAGCAAACAGGGAGAAGAGTACCTCCCCCAGCCTAGGACAGAGGGGACTACATATTTTGTGTCATTGGCACCTGATAAGCACATTTCCCTGCCTAGTAACCCTTTGAGGTGCCCCCTTGGCCCTATTTTATAGATGAGAACACCAAGGCTCAGAGAGGATGGTCATCTACCCAATGCCACCCAGCTATAAAGTGGAAGCACCAGGACTTAAGCATTCCTTCCTCTGCCTTACCCAAACCAGGTATGACTAACCAGTCGAAACCAGTATCCCAACACCCATCCCCAGTCTTAGCCCATGTCTGAGTACCGAGGGGTTGGTCTTCGATGACCTTGGGGCTAAGCTGCTCCAGGTACAGGTGGTAATAGAGGGTGCAGCTACCCTCATTCAGGAGGACCAGAGACAGGGACTGCTTGTCATTCACCAGTACATGCCCAAAGTGCAGTTTCTTTTCCTTCACCTGAGGGTCACAGTCAGCTGGGTGGGGGTGGGAGCTCCCCCAGACCCTTAGCCCTGCTCTCCCATCCCCATCCTTGGGGCATCCCCAGGGGGTGGGCAGGACCGGGGTTGTGGGCTCTAATCTCCTGCCCTCTCGGAGCTGGGTTCCCACGGGTCTTCCCTCCCAGCTGGGCCTTGCCCCAGCACTGCCCTCACACCCCACCAGGGCTCTACCACTCACAGAGAGGCTGCTGGTGATGCCCACGCCCACCAGCCGCAGTGTGTAGTGTGTTGGTGGAGGGGGGCTGATGATGTGGGGGGGCAGGCCAGCTTCCCAGACCCACATTCCCACTCGGAATAGATACTTGGTCTCCTCCAAAGGGCTGAAGGTCCACGTCAGCATCTGGGGCACAGAGATGGTCCTTGCATAGGGGCCTCTAGAACTCCTCCCCTAGGCTCCTGGCTGTGTGAGGTCCCATCACTATGGCAACCTTTTCCAAGTATCTCCCTTGTGCCAGGTACTCTACAGTGTATATGGTATGTCATCTCCTTAAGCTCTTCAATCCTATATCCCCACAAGGTCAGTGGTATTCTTCTTGTGTCTCATTTTCTGATGAGAAACTAAAGACAGAAAGACCTGAGGTCACTTGCCCAGGGTCAGACAGCTAATGAGAGTGGAACTGAGGGGTGAACACTGGAGGCCAGCTCCAGAGCTCTCATCTCCCCGGGGACAGTCTCCGGGAGCCTACAGATGCCTCCGTTAGTGGTTCTTCTTCCCAGTTTGGCCTCCCCAAGTGGTCCGTAGGACCCTAGACTAAGCACCCCGGTCTGCTATTTTGGTTCCCAGCCAGCGACTCCTCAGGACTGTGGAGTCTCCTTCCTCGCCTTCCTGATAACTAGCCAATGATGCCCAAATCCAGTTGGGGACCAAGGATGGGGGGTAGACAAGCCCCAGGTTCTGGGTTCCTGTCCAAGCTCTGTACCTCCTAACTTATAATCTTAGTAAACAGCTCCTTTCCTCAAGTTTTCTTTCTAAAATGGGGGTGATGATGAGGGCAATAATAATCCCTTCCCCATGGGGGAGGGGCTGTGGACCACCTGGGTGGGTGCTCATGGTAAACCTGGCCCATGGGAAGCACAAGTGAAAGATGATGGTGGTGGTACAGATGACAGCACCCCTTCCCCACCCCTGAAACACAATATCAAGGCCACTCACAAGGCTTTCATTGGGTTGGATGAGCCCCCTGGATGGCTGGACAGCCAGCATCTTCCGGTGCTGCTGGGAGACCCTCCACTCAAACTCCAGGGGCAAACGTGAGGGGTTGCGGAAGGTGAAGGGGCTGGTGGAGGAGCAGCCCACCAAGGTGGGTTTGAAGTAAAGGGTTTTACAGGTGTCCAGCTTCAGCTGCAGTGGCTCCTCCCGGCTCTGCATGCTTACCTCCTAGGCCAGAGGAAGGAGGGCAGTGCCTTGACCTCACCAGCAGTCCTGGGCCACCACCCCTGACCCTATCTCTGGCCTGACCCCAAATATCCCTCTACTGCCTGCAGGTGTGTGTCTTTTGTTGCTTCCAGATGCTTCCCCTGGATTCTCTGCACCCTCTTTCTTGGTCCCAGGCCCCATGAGTAGATAGGCAGGGCCCCGAGGGGTGGGGAGTTGTTCACAGTTGTTGCCAAGGAGTTCCATCCCTGCTGTGCTACTTCCTGGAGGAGGAGCAGGCCCCCAGCCTACTTTAGGGGAGTCTTAGGGATTGACTCCAGAATATGGATTTGAAAAGGGAAGTCCCAGGTTAGGGCTCACTCCCAAGGACCCAGGTTTCTACCCCTGCCTCCTACCTTGAGATACTGGGGACAAAAATTGAACTGAAGATAGAAAATGTGCTGCTTCCAGGAGTTGCCCTTGGGGTGGGTGCAGATAAGGAAAATCTGGTGGGCCCCAGGTGCCACATGGCCCGAGGTGGGCCTCAGGGTGATGTCTGAGCTGCTGTTGGGGGCCAGGTTGAAGGTCAGCATCATGGAGCCTTTGTTGACAAGAAGCAGGCTGCGGTAGGCAGGCTCAAAGGAGGGGACTGCGGGAAACAGCTGGGGATAGGGGGAAAAGGCAGAAAAGAGGGACCTCTGCTCTGATCTCCACCCTTGAGACATACCTGGGACTGTCTCTCACCAGTCTAAGATGCCACCATGTAGCCCTAGGAATTGTGATTGAGGGAGGCCCCAACCTAGCACCAAATAATGGTTCTGTTCTGCACAGACCTCCTGATAGGGTGGCACAGAGACCTCCTGACAGGGTGGTCACAGACCCCTTGAAAACTCAGGCCTCCAAGGCCTCTCTTCAAGGTTAAAGTAGGAAATGTTTAATTTTAAGGTGCCCTTGAATCATCTTTTAGAACACCCATTTTCAGAGAGAGCAGTCCAGAGGCTGTGCTGTGAGTGGCCCCTTCTAGATGATTCTCATGAAGAAGGCTGAGGGAACTAACCCAAATAATCCAAGCTCTGAAACACTCCATCAGCATCTAAGGTGCAGCCAACGCTAGCTAACAGCTGAGGGGACTACAAAATGCAAGACCCACACACACGGGGACTGTACGTTTGGGGATGGAGGGAAGAAGGGTAATTGGTGGAGGAAAAGGATCGCCCCCAAGCACACTGTCCCAAAGGGGCACCTTTCCAGCAACAAGAGGACTAATGTAAAAACTGTGATTGTGATGGAAGGCTGACGAGGCCTCAAAGGTGCACCCAGAATGCAAGCTGGAGGTCTGGTCCCTGGCTCTGTGCTTTTCAGCCTGTGCCGTCCTGCTCTCCAGGTCAGCAGGGCTCTGACAGCCTTGAGGAGAGACCTGAGTGATGGGACTGGCTTTGCCCCCCCCCCACAGGGCTTGGTACTTCCAGACCTAGGCATGGCAGGGCACAAAGGAAGGATTTGGAGAGTTTTCAACCTGAGAGTCAGAGGACAAGGTGACAATTTCAGATGGAGCAGGGAAGGGCCAGATGTTTAATTCCCAGACTCTCCCTGGTCCCATTTAAGTACCGCGACCCAGGAGCAAGTCCCTGCCTGTTCCAGATCCCTAGGACTGGTAGTGGCAGGTGTGTTTAAGGACTGGTTAAGAAGGGATGTGTTTCTGAGGCCATCAGGGAGGGCAAGAGGGATCTGCAGGGCAAGGCTGAAGTCAGGGCTCCCCTGTCCTCCCACTGCTGTTGGGGCCATACTCACTTTGGGGCCATCCAGGGAATATTGAGGGACGTGGTGCTCAAAGGCAGCATGGTAGCTGTGACCTCGCACCCGCACTGTTAGGCACCAGGATGGGCACATGGTGCAGTCCTCCTCGATGTTGTTGTAGCTCCGCAGGACCTGCAGGGGCCGGACCCATGGAAGAGCTCAGAGTCCTGTGCCTGGCCTGTGGGGTGCCCCACCTTGTCCTATCCCCTCCTCTGTGCTGCAGGAGCCCTCTAGTGGGCACAGGAGGAGGAGGACAGTGTGGAGAACCAGAGTCTCAATTCAGCCCCTCAGGCTGGGAGCCCTCTGAGGCATCTGGAGCGCTCAGCAAACGCTCTTTAGTCCTCCAGGGCCCAGGAGGAGAGCGGGGCAGGATGTGAAAGCAGCATTCATTCTGCAGGAATGAGGCTAGAGAAGCGCAGGCCAACAGAAATATCACGTGAGCCACCAAGGCCAGCCGCAAATGTACTTTTAAAAGTTCCAATAGCCACATTTAAAAAGTGAAACACATGAAATTAATTTCAATAATATGTTTTATTTAACTCAATAGATACAAAATCTTGTCCCTTTAACATATAATCAATATGACATTATTAATCCGGTGTGTATTTTATACTCACAGCACATCTCAGTTGGGGCCAGCCACATGTCAAGGGCTCAGTAGCTACTTGTGGCTGGCAGTGGCTATAAGGGACAGCACAGGTCTAGAGTTTGTAACCTCAAAATCTGACATGCTGCGCCTCAGCGGAGCCAGGCGTCCATTGCCTTACTCCTACAAACATCCACCTCCCCCACTGCTAAGATATTATAGATAAAACAGAGGCAATGAAAGGTTCCACATTGGTAACCCCCCTCAAAAGTTCAGACGTGGCCCCAGGTTGAGAAATGAAAAGACCAGGGCTCAGAGACATTGAAGAACGTGCCCAAGGTCACGTAGCTGGTAAATGACTCTGATCTTGACTGCACAGCTCTACTCTTGTCTGGGTCCCAGCACCCTGGCCACAAGGAAAGGCCAGTGGTGTGGGCAGAGTTGAGACAGCAGAGAAACGTGGGACCGGCAGGGCTGAGGAGGGAACACCACACACCTGGGACTAAGAGGCCCTGGCTGGAACTGAAGCGCTGGGGACAGCCTGAGTTCTGAGTTCTCCAACCAAGGGAAATTGTGCTAGACGCCTCTCCTCCCACACACTTAATTACCCAGCACCACTGACGCTGTCCCCAGGCCCTGGTTCCTTCTGGCCATAGTCTCTTCAGAGGGACCATTTTCTACTTCACAGAATAATAGAGAAGCCAGGAGGCCCCCCAGCTAAGCCCCAGGGAGCTACTCCTTATGTACCAAATTGTTCCAAAGAGCTTGATCTCAGCTGAGTTCTCCCCAGAAGAGGAGGGGGAGGCACTCACGAATGAGACAGAGGCAGATAGATCAGGTGAGGCATGAGCCTGGGAGATAACAAACCAGTAGGGGCCGCTGTCCTACCAAGGAAATAGGGAGAATCTTTACACTGAGAGGATGGAGCTGACTGTGACCCCCTGCCACCCCACTCCTGTTCAGGCTCCAGCAGAGACCCTCCTTGCTCCCTCTCATCTGCACACACCTTATAGAAAGCAAAGGCTTCAAGCTCCACTGCGTAGAGGCAGTTGGGGTGAGGTGGCTGGAAGTGCAGGCGCATGGCCGTGGACTTGAGTGGTGGCACATCACAGATGTTGGGGGTTACCCAGAAGGGGCAATCAGATCTGCGAGTCCAGACCATGGTGATCTTGCCCTTGGTGTGGTTCATCAGACACAGTGGGACAGGGTTGGGGGCCTCAGGCCCCGGGCAAGCACCAAAATCCACATCAATAGGCTCTATACTGACGGGAGGGGGGAAGATGGCCATGTCGCTGGTGCCATCGAAGAAGTACTCAGTCATTGGGGGGATATAGGGATATTGTGGGGCTGACATATCCTCTGTGTCCTGTATGGAAAAAGATAAGTTGACAGGGCCCAATTGCCACTCCTCCTGCCACTGGCCATCTTTCAGTACACTCCTGTCTGGAAAAGGCTACCAGAGCCCCATCCCAGGCCACCCAGACTACTAACAGTGCCCATAGGGCTCTAGGGGCACAGTGCTGCACCAGAATTGCTAGAGAAGGGGACATAGCCTGGGGATAGCAACTTGCCCCAGGGAAGGTCTGGAGCATTTGGGCCCAGGGGGGGTCACCCTACCTCTGCAGGAATCATGAGGGCCCCATCCTTATCCTGATCCAGCTTCTTCTCCTTCAGCATGGCACCCAGGATGTCGGGTGGGTAGAGTGTCAGGCCACGGACCAGGTGTGTGCGGTAGTAAGCAAGGTGGTGAGGCTTCAGGATGGCTGGCTTGGTGCTATCCGAGTGGCAGGTCCCAATCAGGTCCAGGAACAGCGGGTCCTGTGCCATTTGTTCATGTACAACAGGGCAGGGGAGGGGTGATGGGGCTAGGGGGTTGCTGGCCAGAAGCTGGGTAGACAAGATGGTGGTGGGGACACGAGTTCCCAGCTAGGGAATAGTGGCAGTCCAGGGAAGGTCAGGACTAAAGTACCCCTGTCCCTCAGGGACACTCAGCCATTACCTATCCTTCTCTTTACCCTCTGCCATGGCCCCTGGGCATTCTGCTGCCCACCCTATTGCCAGTCAAGGCCTGTAAGACCAGAATCCAGAACCTCCCTAGGGGAGGGGAACACAAGACACAGCCTCATTCTTCCTGCTTCCCCACACTGAAGCCTCCCCTAGCCCATACTGTACCCATACAGGTGAACAGATACACCCCGGAACCTGGCACCAGCTCATGGAGGAATCCTAGGCTAGACTTCAGCCCCTGATTGCCATCTTGGCCAGGTACCTCTTTGCCATGCTGGCGTGAGGTTATACTCTACACATGCCCTTGGCCTGACAGGAGCCAAGGCAAGATGTGCCCTGACATCCTGGGCATAATGCTGAAGGAGAAGCCAGAGTCCTCGAGTGATCTGGACATGCTCCAAAAGCATGGGCTGGGGCCTTGGAGGGGACAACCCCAGCTGACAGCTCCAGAAGTTCCAGCATATAGGGGAGTACCCACCAAGTCTTGCCTTCATCACTGGGCCTCAGATGGGCCCAGGATCAGCCCCAGAGGAGCCCCTCCTCCCCTCAGCCTTGGCCCTGTCCCACTGTTCACCTGGTGGTGGATGAGACAGGCCACCCGCCGAAAGCAGATGATAGGGTGAGTGGGCTGGAAGGCACAGTGCAGGGTCACTCGGGCCTTGCCCACCAGGGTCCCATGGGCAGGCCTGATGCTAAAGACGCTTTCCTGACAGTCAATGGCAAACTGGAAGTGGGCTGTGCAGTCTGACTTGTTCTCAATCCACAGGGGCTCCTCTGAGTGCTCCCCAAGGCAGACCCAGCCGAAGTTGATGTAATAGTGCTGCAGGGACACAGCAGGACCTGGGCATGGGGGGTGTTACTGTGAGTGCACCCTGACCCCTGGATAGGGCTAGGGTTTCAGCCTCGTCAATGATGTCTCAGAAAGGGTCCTGCTTATGGGAGGTGGTGCTGCCTGGAGACAGAGGCCAGCCTGAAAAGTCCCAGAGTCCTGGCACCCGGAGCAGAACTCCAGCATCCCTGGGGTGATGGTGGGACAGCTACCTCCCAGTGTCCACAAATGATTCCCCAGTGGGCCAGCAGGCGGCAGCAGACACCAGGCTGAGGGGCGAGGTGGCCACAGGCTTTTAGAAGGGAAGGAGCTCTTCAGAATCCTCCTGGCTGCTCCTGTCCCAAGGGAAGTGCAGCGTCTTGGGGATGCCAGTACCTCTACAGAAACCGATGACTTTGAGCTGGGTTTGGGAGGAACAGCCAGAAGGCATGATGGAGAAGTAGTCCATACTTCTGCTGTCCAAGGTCTCAGGGTGGAAGAACATTGACACGCATTTCTTCCCTCCTGGAGGCACAATGCCATGGGCTGTGGGGCATGAGAAGGCCTGGTCTTTGCCCAGCAGGTCTGAGGATAATTCAATCCTGAAGGGGGCATTCACCTGTGAGGCCAGGTGGGGAACAAGGAATCAGGTTATGGGAGGAATATGTGGATTATAGCAAGGTGCCTGGCCAAGGGTATGACACCCACGCTATGCCCCACTGGCCAGCTGCGGGCATGGGGCAAGGCTACGTCTACAGGAGGAAGGAAGTGCCAAGCCATGTGACCTGAACTTGGCCTACCCAAAGGGGACACCTTTTTCTTCTCCCAAAGGTACCATGACAGCTAGCTGCCATCCTGAGGTTAGGAAAGTCTTACGGCTGCTCTTTGGCTTGCACTTAGGGAGTCAGGTATACCCTGGCATAGCCCCCACTGAGAGGACACCTGTTGACAGCTGTTGATACACATGGGTTATGTGAACCTTGGCGCCAAATGTGTGGAAAGGGGGACATTCTGTAAAGGGGATACATTTTAGGAAATCCCAGTCCTGGGGTCCTGTGTCCTTCCTGCTCTCCTCCCTGCCCCATGCATACCACCGATGGGTTATACAGCTTGATCTGCCTCTCCATGGTGCAGCCCACAGCAACAGAGCCGAAGTGCAACACTTTCTGGAAGCCCTCAGCATCCTGGTCCTCTGGTTGTTTACGCTTTATGCGTACCAGCAGCTGGGTGCATTTGGCTGAGGCAGAGATAAGGGGGATCTTGGGGGGAACCCATCAGGGCCTCTGTGGCCCCAGCTGAACAGTTCCCCAAAGGAAGTAGGTGTCCCCAGGGAAAATCAGTCTGCAACATCATGGAAGGCAAAGGAAAGGCAAAGCCTGAGGGGCCAGGGAGAGAGCAGCAGGCTGGTAGAGGCCTTGTGGGGCCCAGGCCAGGGCAGGAGGTGAGGGCTGCACTGAGGCCTTGAGCCCCATGGAGGTGCAGCAGGCAGCCTTGGGGGCAGGTGGGTGCCAGGCCTCACCTACAGCTTGTAGCTGGATGCTGCTCTTCTGCCGGCTGCCTGTCCCATACCAGCACGTGGCACGAACTTTGTGGATGCCAGCTATAAGGGGCTGAAAGGTCACCTTGATCCGAAAGGCCAGGCCTGGGTCTAGTAGCCCCGTGGAGGGCAGCATGTGGAATTGACTGGGGACTTCCCAAGTGAAGAAGGTGGGCAGGTCCCTGAGGGATGAGGGGCCAATCAGGGCCATGGGGTCCCTTTGACCGCTGCTCCTCCTTTAGCAAGGTAGAGATGTGGGACCACCCTCTTAACTCCTCCATAAAGACACACTAGTCTCTCTTGCTCCCAGGTACCCTCCTCACAGCTCCTGCTCTCCCCACCTGTATGCCTCAGTCTCTGCCCTTACCCCACATTGTCCAGGCAGAAGCAAGCCTCCACCATGTCCCCGACGGCACACATGGGCAGCTGCAGGAGCGGCGGGCAGATCAGCTTGTGGCAAGGCAGCGTGGCCCTCAGGTCTACAGAGAATTTCCCTTCTGCCTTCTCAAACCACATTTGGTCCACGTACTCCTTCTACAGCATGGGGGTAGTGGCAGAAGATATCATCACCAGTGCCACCTAGGTGGTACTCAGGGACCAGATATCCCACTTTCTCTCAGCACCCCAACATAGGCCAGGTAGGACTGTGGACCACTACCTCAGAGTCTGAGTACTGGGCTGGCTACCTGCACCCCTATATCTTCTTGGTCTCAAAGGTTAGTGCCTCTTTTGTGGGGAAAGCAATTCAAAGAAATTTGGAGGGAGCAGGAAAGAGCCAAGGAACCTAAGGCTTTCTGATGGCTAATACAGATCACCACCTTTGCCCTCCAGTATCCAAACAGAGGAATGCTCTTACGTCTGATAAGGGAGTGGGCCCCTTTCCTTTCTTTTCTTTCTTTCTTTCTTTTTTTTTTTTAGACAGAATCTCACTTTGTCGGCCGTGGTAGAGTGCTGTGGCATCATAGCTCACAGCAACCTCAAACTCTTGGGTTCAAGCAATCCTCTTCCCTCTGCCTCCTGAGTAGCTAGGACTACACCTGTGTGCCAGCCACAACTCCTGGCTATCTTTTTAGAGACAGGGTCTCGCTCTTGCTCAGGCTGATCTCAAACTTGTTAACTCTAAGGATCCACCTGCCTTGGCCTCCAGAGTGTGCTGAGATTATAGGGTGTGAGCCGCCATGCTGGCCTGGCCCCTTTCAAGAGTTTGCTAGAGCTGGCAGGATGTGTTTGGATTTGGGAAGCACCTCCCTGCTCTGTCCTGGATGCTATTCTGAGGTCCCTGTTCCCTGGTTTCTCCCTGCCCTTACTCTCTGTGGCAGAACTTACCTGCTCTAGAGGCCGGAAGATGATGGGGAGCATGAGGGTTATGCCTGGGCTCAGGAAGATGGGCTGCGGGATGACCGTGAAGAAGAATTTGGTCTTAGGAGGCCTGTGGGAGAGAGCCAGAGGCTGGACATTTCAGATCAGGGCTCAGAACAATGAGAAGAAGCAGGAAGGCTAGGGAGACCCTAGAGCTGAAGGGCTTGAGGCCTAGGGGGCCATGGAGAAAGAGACCTGGGGATGAGTGCATGGAAGGGGCATACGAGGGTTTGGCCACAAGAGGACCTATCTCCCTTTCCTCCTCCTATTGCCAGAGCCCTTTACTCTGAACAAAAAAGAGGAAGCATCACCTGTGGCACAGTGGGTAGGGTGCCAGCCCCATAACCAAGGGTGGCAGGTTCAAACCCGGCCCCAGCCAAACTGCAACAAAAAATAGCCAGGCGCTGTGGTGGGCACCTGTAGTCCCAGCTACTTGGGAGGCTGAGGCAAGAGAATCGCCTAAGCCCAGGAGTCGGAGGTTGCCGTGAGCTGAGATGCCATGGCACTCTACCGAGGGCGATAAAATGAAACTCTGTCTCTAAAACAAACAAAAAAAGGCAGCATCTGTACTTGTAATGAGTATGGTGGGGTGTAGGGAAGGATGCCCTGATATTTCAGAGCCTGAGTGCTTGGCCAGTGGGGAAGGCTGAGAGGGAGGTGCCAGGGACGCCTTTTCCAAAGAGACCTTGGCAGGGCTGTAGCATCCAGGGTCAGTCAAAACTAGATGTTGCAGGCTTTTAAAATATTAATAAGATGATATTGTCAGCTACTCTATTCCAATAAATGTTTACATTTAGATGAAATAAACAAATTCCTAGGGAAAACATAACTTAGCAAAACTGACTCAAGAATTATACAATATATTCTATAGCCAGCCTATCTAGAACGATGTAGTCAAAAATCTTACCACAAAGAAAACACTAGACCAGATGACTTTATAGCAAGTCCTACCAAGTAATAAGGAAAAGCAATTCTGGTTTTAAAGTACTCCAGATAATCTAAAATGACGAAACACTCATCAACATAGTCTATAAAACCGTCATAATGTTGTTACCAAAATCTGACAGAGGCAGGAGGAAAAAGAAAAGTTACAGGCCAATCTTATCATAAAATATTAGCAAAAAGAATTTAGAAATGAATAGAAAGAATACTCAATCATTACCAGTTGGGTTTATTCCAGGAATACATGATTGGGTAACATAGAAAATCAATTGATATAATCCACCATATTAATAAATTAAGAGGGGGGAGGAGCAAGATGGCGACCGAGTAATAGCTTCCTTGCGGCTGGGCATGGTGAGAATGGGGAGAGAGGACTTCAGGCATCTCTGGCAGGCGGGATCTGCCCAGAAACTTCCCTTTGGGGACACAGGGAGACAGTGTGAGGCTTCTGGACACCCTAAGGAAGGCAAAAGTGGTGGAGACTGGGCAAGTGGTTACATCTGTTTGTTCGGTCTGATTCTGTCGGCGGCTGTAGGTGGGGCAACAGTGGGACTGCAGGCTGGAAAGGCCTTGCCTGTGAGCTGTTTGGGTTTCTTTTGGACTTGGCACTCGGTTGAATTGCCTTGGGAGAACTTGGGCAGGAGTGCGGGGGGGTTTGAGTGTTGTCTGGGGCCTCAGACTGGGCCACCAAGCCAGACGGAGCTGCCAGTGTTTGGTTGTGGGCTGTGTGGAGCCATTGTGGGAGAAATGCCCTGGCAAGTTCTACCCTCAGGGTCGCAGAACAAGCACTGGGTGGGAGCGAGTAATCTAGTGACTGAGCAGCCTAAAAGCGGAGACTGAGACACCTCACAGCCTTAGCCCTCAGGGGCATAGAGTGAGACTGGTTTTGGCACACTGGGTAAGTGGATAGCCGCTTAAGGAGTGATCTCAGCCACAGTGCTTTCCTGGGAAAGCTTCTGCTTAGCCCAAGTTGGCAATTTAAAGTATCTTCTAAGCAGGCTGAGGAGGATTTAAACTCTCCACCCTGCAGAGTTTGAGAAATCATTAGAAACACAGGGTCACTCCCTACAAAAATCCAGTAACAACAGAGTGATTCTGCCAGGGTCTGATCTGGGAGAGAAACCTACCCAAACTCTGAGGACTGTCATAGGCAACAGTGAAAAATAGTCATGAGGTGGAATCAACAGAAAAACTCTCGCAATATAAACAACCAGAGTAGATCAACTCCCCCAAGGAATGACAAGGTAGATGAAGCACAAGATCCCTTGCATAAGCAAATGGCTGAGATGTCAGAAGTTGAATTCAGAGTCTGGATAGCAACAAAGATCAGTGCAAAGGAGGAAAAGATGGAATTAGAATTTCAAGCAGTAATCCAAAAGATGACCCAAAAGATGTCTCAAGAACTGAATGAGTTCAAAGAGAAAATGACCAAAGATATTGACACATTGAGACAAGAAGTTGTAGCCCCCAAAGATCTGAGAAATACAGTAGAATCCCTCAGTAACAGAATGGAGCAAGCAGAAGAAAGTATTTCTGAAACTGAAGACAGGGACTTCGAATGCTCCCAAATGCTCAAAGAGGTAGAGAAATGGAAGGCAAAATAGATCATTCTCTCAGACAGCTCTGGGATAACTCGAAGAAAACCAATATTCACCTTATAGGGATACCTGAAAACGATGAAGTGGCATCACGAGGCACAGAGTCTCTTCTTTATGAGATTATGAAAGAGAACTTTCCAGACATACCAAGAGAGTCTGAAATTCAGATAGCAGACAGTTTCAGGACCCCAGCACAACCCAACCCAAATAAGACATCCTCCAGGCACATCATAATTAAGTTCACTAAAGTTAATATGAAAGAGGAAATTCTGAAAGCAGCCAGATGTAAGAAATCCATTAC